>CM067308.1:41445893-41690893 GCA_034231615.1 Meghimatium bilineatum
GGTCATTATGTGGGATTCTGAAAGTGGTAGCTCTTTTGCTTGGACTACAGGGTGGATACACCAAAGTACTGTTGCTTTCTCTGTGCGAGGAATAGTGGTGCATGAAGTTGTCCATTACATCAGAAGACATTGGCAAATCAGGTAGTCATTACAGCGTAGCATTAAGAACGTGGAGAACCCAGCGGTTCTTGACAGTAGTAAAATTGTGCTGCCACCCTTGCATATTAAGCTGGGTCTCAAGAAAACTTTGTCACGGCAATGCTTAAAACTAATAATGCTTTCAAATACCCCATCAGAAAATGTCCAAGACTGAGTGAAGCTAACATAAGAGAGTGAGTATTTGTTGGTCTCACAATCCCAAACTTCTTCTCGATGATGAGTTTCTTTGCTTGTTGCATGTAAATAGGAAAAAAAGCATGGCTAGCATTTAAGTCAGTGGTGGACAATTTTCTTGGAATTAACAGATCTGATAATTACAAAGAAATTGTATGAAAATCTCATTCTGAAGTATAAGTCTAGGTTGTAACGTGTCTTTAAAAATTCATTCTCTGGATTCTTACCTGGATTTTTAAAGTAAAACTGCGGGGCGGTCAGTGATGAACATGCTGAACGAGGATTAGTTGTAGATGGCGTGTGACAACTGTTTGGTGGACCGTATTGCCCCCTTTTGTCATCAGAAATATCACATCCTACAAACTTGTTTTGCTACTGTGGTGGACTGTGTGATAGGTCTAATAACCATATTGAATGCATTCTGGTCTAGATGCACAAGCGTCGTTTAAGCATACACCCCCTCCCCTCTTCTCTCTCGGCAATAATTTACAGGTGTACGACCTCGTAATAATGCAATCAGTAATACATTTCCCGTTTAATATTAACAATAACTAAATATCACCTCATTCGCATATGCCTAAAGTTAAAAAATGTAAAAATAATTAACTCATATCTAGTCAGCTTCGGCGGTCGGTATTTTTCATATCACATTACACCAAATTAAACTGAACAGAGTGCATATTTATTACTAGTAATGAAATACATATTACATACACACATATAACAGGTAGACACACACAGTATCACAAGGTAACATTTAACTTTGCTGGAAATGATCGATCGTACACTCCATAATTTGTTCTAAATTTGAAAACAGATCTATAAATCTTCCATTATATTTCAACCTGACACTAATATAATTTACGATGACATTTAACGCACACAGATTTTCCTCTCTCCCTAAGCATCATACATATAGATGCTTAATGTTAGAAATATTACTCATTCACGGAACTATATTTTCGTTGTAACCTGTCTAGTTAGAATCAACATTTGAACCTGACATTTAAAAAAAAAAAAAAAACATAAGATTCCCCCCCCCCCATTTTTAACACTGTAGTGTACAGCGGTATAGTTTTTGTGTTTATGCCCGAATAATAAAAAATAGTAGAAATTGCAAAAATATGTCCTTTACACAAAAAGTCAGACAACAATTTTTGTTAAACACGTTCACACATATGATGGAATCTTACTGCAAAGAATAATCACCAGTGTCGGGAAAAACTAAACAAGCTAGAAATGTGGAGAATGTTAAACACGATGCAAATACAGATATACACGAAAATAAGTTGTCACCAATTGTGAGCATGACATACTAACAATGAAACACAAAAGCATGCAACATTCTCACTATATATTTTTCATTGGAACTTTATTGTTTGGAGTCTTCCATCCTGATGAAGGTTTTGTAGTAGAAACGTCATCTTTTAAGGTCCTAAGCTATTTGAGATATGGGGCCATTTAAAAGTCCAGATATTATATGTCAGTGCCAAATATAATTTTTTGGGGCCTCAAAATATAGCTTATAGGTAAATTCTGCACTGTATAACCCCGTCTTCTATACAAAACACTCACGCGGGTATGTAACATCTCTCAAATAGAAAAACCACTGAAGACGTCAGCAATTGAATAAATATAAATCACCCCTCCCCCCCTCACACACACCTTTTACAACAATTGCAAAATCAGCACAGCAATAATCCTTGGACGTCGCGGTGACAGGATTATCTGAGCCACAACCTCCATTATTATTTATTAGATGGTTATAAAGCTCTGATTATAACCAAATTGGACTAACATCCGTGGTTGATACCAAATGAATTACAAAATCTGGTTGCCATAGAGATATGACACTAGTATGTGAGCAAAGTTGTAAAACATCGGAGTTACGCACTCCTACACGCTCTCCTACACGCAAGTCGCATAACACGGGGAGAAGAAAGAGAATACTATATACCGTATGGTCAAGGGATCTTGAGGGGTTAGCGAAGAACTAAATATTGATAGGGAGGAGGAAAACGATCTAATAATAATAATATATGTAATAATAATAATAACACGTATAACCCTGCTGGAGTCTTATACTCTGTTCAATCTAAGAATGAAGTGCGCCAGTTCTTCTGATTCGTTGTTGGACGCAGAATGCATTAATCGTTTGTTAAGTGTCAAATAATATTATTTGTACATGCTATAAGCTGTTTAAACAAAAATTGTCACACCAAAATTGTATGGACTCCCCCTACCACCCATTTTCCTGCAGGATAATTTTTGAAAGACAATTGTGTCACAATTACCCGGGTGTTGCAGTGGCCCGAAAAGGGAGCAAAGAATAGCAACATTGTTTACCTTCCATGTTTGTTTGTTTTGCGTTCGCTCGATTGTAACCATCACGGATATCCGTGCGATTTCCGCCGGGAGCGTGATTACGTTGTGCCACCGTTATGCACCTTTTAGGCCTAGCACATCCGATTTCGGCATGCCTTGACAATTCGGGTGGGCTGCCCTTAGCCTGTGACAGTTTCTATATCAGTCTCCAGGCACGCGTAGTCGCTACTCTTCGCCCAGACGATTTTTGCTCTCGTCTGACTCGCACGAGGTGTTCCACTGTCTATGAACTTGCCTCGTGTAATTGGGCGTGCTGTGCCTGTGCCCATTGGGTACTAAACCGTTTCTCATCCGTGAGCCTGGTTCCTTAGGGGAAGAACTCAACAGAGGAGTTGGACCCTGGCTCTTTCGCCCTCTTAGCCGAGGTGTCATTCACCGACATCGTGTACCGCTTGTCCAAGTTCGAGTCTCACACCACGCGTTTTGAGAGCAAGGCGTTCTCGAGCTGAGCGTCCTTGTCCCAATAGCGCCTGAGCCCATCAGGTACTGAACCCTTTCTCTCTTCAAGTGTATTTCCGGTGTAGGAAAACCTGACAGTAGAGTTGGGCCAGGGCTAAATCGTTGTCCCTTTTGTGCCTGAGCCCATCGGGTACGGAACCCTTTTTCTATGCAAGTGTATTTCCGGTATAGGAAACCTTGACAGTAGAGTTGGGCCAGGACTACCATCGTTGTCCCTTTCTTGCCTAAGCCCATCGGGTACAGAACCCTTTCTCTTCGCGAGCATATTTCCGGTTTAGGAAGGCTCGACATTAGAGTTGGATTAGGTCTTCTTGCTTTACCAAACGCCAATGAATGGGTCTGGGTCTCTGCCTGTAAGGAACACAGGTAACTAGAAGCTCGTCTCGAGCTGACGGAGCTTGTAGTTCCCCTTTCCTAGGGACTTTTCACTTTCTATTTGCAGTTCACGCTGCCATCTAGCGCTGTTCTGCCCTTTAATTGTTTCATTGTACTCGGTATGAAATATATTTGTCTCTCGCCATGCATCTACCTTTACGTGCATTGGCCGCCCCACCAATGTTCGGACTGGACTGACTATATGGTGATGCTGGTGGTGTCGGAGATATTGTCTGTCTCTTGTGCAGTCAAATCTCTTTCCATCTGCTACCTCCACATTCTCGGACACGATCCCCAAATGATTTGGCCAGAATCAGCTCGAGCTGCTGTATTTCTGTTTCCAGGGTGCACCGCGTAGAGGTACATTTGGGATCTTCGTTATCTGCTAACCCTGGGTCCGCCTAGAGCAATGCGTCCCCTTTGCACCCCTAACTTCCATGCATGTCATAAGTTGCAACTAAGGAGGTAATGAGGTTGAGTTGGCTATCCTGTTCCATATAGTGTCAATGACCTAGATGACGTGCTGAAGTTGAATATATCAGACCGAATAACGTAGATATCGCAGCACGGCTTTAAACCACGACACAGTGCATTCTATTATCTAGACTACATCTTGATAATTGCAGAAGTTAGAGAATTAACTCAGAAGATGATATTCAATCCTTAAGAAGTTTCATCAGCTTCCTATCGACCTGCAAGCTTGGTACTCTCTCAGACACACAAAAAAAGACAGAAAACCAACTTGTATTAACGGAAAACAATAATCCTACAATTAAAAAAAAAAAACAGACTAAATTTTAAAAAAGGGGGGGGGGGGTGTAGTGTTAACAGTTTACAAAACCTGAATTGAACAGCCAAAATATTCATCGATGAAACCAATATTTAGACCAGTACTTCCCAACGTGAGGTCCACGCCCCACGGGGGGGGGGGGGATTTAATTGTTCAGTGGGGGCAATTCGTACAAATTGATCCGCAGAAGACGGATGTTTCGGACCATTGGCGCAAATAAAACGGCGGCACATCGCATTTCCATTCTCTGGACTGCATTCTGCTGGAGATATAGTAGTACTGCTACAGGAGAGATAAAGCAGGAGTTTGAGAATGAACGCTAAAGAAGAAGAACAAATTGTAATTAGGCTTCAATTAGGAATAATTCGATATTTTTATATATAAATATGTATGTTACATAGGGAGGTGGGGAATCAGAATTTTAGAAATATTTAGGTGGGGCATGGTGGAAAAAAAGTTGGGAAACACTGATCTAGACTGTCATAGACTAGCTTTGTATCACTGCGCCAAGGAGCCGGATCTCGCCACCAGCAATTGTACATCCGGACCATCCAGAAAGTAATGTCAAACTACTGAGTGTATTTATATTGCCTAGAAAATCACTACAACCAAAGAATGATGGGATGATAGTTACACCCTGAATAGGATATGTTGCTATTTTTTTTCAATGGTGAATGAAACAAAGCTAGCTCAGATTCTACATGGCCAGATATAGGTACATGGTAAAGTAACAAATCACTTTACAGAACATTACCAAAGTATCACCTGCAATTAACTATGAGTTTTATTTGTTACAACAATATTAGTTATCAACTGACATCATTGCAAACACATAGGTGCTCCGTCTCTCACAGCGGATGTCGAAGGATACGCGTGCTTATAGTTCCTTTGGCCTGCTTCCTTTTTTTAAACTCCTCGGATACTTGTTGCTAAAATAAAACAGGACTTTGAAAATGTGCCTACACAGGTTTCCATAGAATACGTTGGTAAAGCGCAGATGACGTGATATTTTTCCTTTTGTTTTTCTTCCCTTCATTGATCTCTATGTGTTAGTATCCTTTCATTAGAGAGTGGACGGCGGTACTCGTGGCTGTGAGTTATAAGGTTGCTGTGGCCACGACATGTACAGGGTTAGCTATTATTTTTAAATGTATCCTCCAATAGAATAAATCTAACCTTACCGAAGTCGAATCCTGGACGTCACGGCTGTGACACCAACATTCTAACCTCTCGGGGGCACGATTTCCTGTCATGTAATATATATATACATTTTTGGTAATCATATTTTATTATTTATTTTTCATTACCATTGTATACTTGTAACTTTAATTTGTTGTTCACTATTTTTTGTTCTGCGTTATCTTCTTATAACTGTCCCTTCATGAAGACTTTTTATAAGCAACAATGCAATCTCTCCCCCCCCCCCCCCCCCCCCCGATTGTTTTGCTATTTATCTAATATACTGTTTAGGCAGCTCAGCGTGTCTGTGACTTCATGTCCTATCAGATGTTAAAGAACTGTAACAAATAGACAGTGCTCATTAAAATAGTTTTGAGGTTCAACGTGAATATATCCCAGTACCTAGTTTCCTGTTGGCCCCTCGGGGAATCTATTTCCGAAAGGGCATATGCGAAATTTTCCCTTTATTGTATCTGCGGGAACGTAATAAGCAATAATTGTTTCTGCTGCATGTCTCGCAGTTTCCAATTTCACATTGCTGTTGTATTTCCCAGAGGCACTCGATATTGAATTTATTTTATTCTTTAGCCATAAGTATGCTACCTTCTCTATTTGCGGTTGCGCCATCACTCTGTGTCGGTGCGCATATGCGTGTGTAAAGTACAAATAAATCCACCTGAAAATGAGTGTGCTCGAGCATGCTATGGCACAGAGTACAATAAACATAATGCTGCCAGTTCTTAAATTATGACACCTCCCTTACTATAGTCCGTTCAGAATCGTTTGCCGAGATGTTAAATTATTTTTATCAAAAACGTATTGTTCATTTGGATTGATCATTTGAAGTTAGGTTTAGAATAATAATGTCGCTATAGAAATATTTTTTTATCAAAGAAATGTGATCCAGTATCAAAGATACCTTATTTAACCTATATTAAAAAAAAGTTAATCTAAATTATAAACAACCGCTGGATTATGTAGATGCTTACATCTCACAGCTGATTATTAAATATAAAGGCATGACCCTCACGGTAGAATGTGCACCGTTCTAAAAGTAGTTGTTTCCACTGTACATTTGTATAAAGCAATGTTACATATGGAAATTCCCGTTTAGCACCAAATATTATTTTTCCTGAACTTAGAATTATGTGAAATCAAAAACGGATATTGACTCGATTTCAAGTCACAAGTCAGAGGCACGTCTCAATATTTACAGAATGTAGGCGGCACTAAGCATATTACCTTCTGCAAGTCTATGTGAGAATGAATCTGAAAGCGAAATATTTTACTGAGCATAACATTGCTATAAAGATTTATCAATACTTCTGCAGAGAGCGTAAAAAGGGACATCTTTATTGTTCTTTATCAAATCCTGAGAAGAGAACAATGCATATTTTAGGTTTGTGTAAACGTTCATTTGATCGAATAGTGGAAGCAAGCGGATATTTATTGCCAACAAATTCACGAAAGCAAGGAAGGAAAGAAAAGATAGACAGTTTCGATAAGGACCTAGTAAAAAGAGAAATATGTAGAATGTTTGATAAAAACGAAGAAGTGACACTTAGAAAGTTGAAGATTTGGCTGAAAACTAATAACGACATTGAAATATCAAAAACTTTATTATGGAAAACTGTAAGAAATGCAGGCTTCACCTTTAGAAAGTATGCTGGTGGAAAAAACATTATTTGTGAAAAGCCACATCTGGTAGCTCTTAGAAGCAAGTATTTACGTGAAGGGAATGCGCGAGAATGGTTATGATATTGTGTATTTAGATGAAACTTGGATCAACGCTCATCATACAAATGAAAAGGAATGGCAGTTAGCAGATGGAAGTATTAAAAGATCAGTACCAAGTAGTAAAGGGCAACGTTTGATAGTTGCACATGCAGGTAGCAGACATAATGGGTTGTTGCAGAATGCTCATCTAATTTTCATTTCAAAATCCATTGACAATAGAGACTACCACTCCGAAATGAATGGGCACATATTCGAAGACTGGATCGAAAAAAGTATTCTTCCAATATTAGATAGACCTTCTTGTCTGATAATGGACAATGCTTCATACCATAACGTAGTGAACGTAGAAGATAGAATCCCAACATCATCAAGTACAAAAGATGCAATCAAAACGTGGCTCATAAAAGAACACATACCATTTACCGACAGGTACTTGAAACCCGAATTGCTTAACCTTGTAAAACAGACACAACGAACAACGATATTTAAAATAGACAAGTTAATTGAAGAACATGGTCATAGATGTTTGAGACTACCTTCATATCATGCACACTTAAATCCTATAGAGCTAATTTGGGCAAAAGTTAAAGGACACGTAGCATCTACAAATACAACTTTCAAATTATGTGATATTGAGACTCTTACAAATCAGGCTCTATCAAATATACATAAAGACTACTGGGTGAAATGTGAGGATCATGTGTTACGCCAAGAAGAGGAATATTGGAAAAAGGAAGGTTTGTTGTTTGTTCAGCCGAAAACAGTAATCGACCTATTTGACTCGTCTGATTATGAATGATCATTACTCTGATTAAGTCTACACTAAAAAAAGTTTGATTTACAAAATTTACAAGTTGATTTGTAAAACATTTCATTGCTCAATACCACCCAAAAATTCAAAAAAAAGGTTATAAGCAAACCATCAACCATTACTTATAAAAATTAGCCCGCTTGATTCAATACAGAAGTTCAGATATCTTTGATCAACTATTACAGACAAAATTTCCTTACATGAAGAAATATATGTACTTATTTCAAAGGCAGCGACAACATTTGTGAAACTCACACCAAGAGCATGGAACAATATCAAATTGACTCTACGAACAAAAGATATATTTTAAATTTTTTTTACACCTGCCACCATGTAAAATTTTGTGGACACGCCTATGGGTCATCATTGCACTAGATTACTGTAAAATATTTTGTTTATGGTCGAAATAATATTTACATGGGCAAACATCAAAAGAATTCGCCGCTTTCAAATAACCGTTACAGCTAGACATCAAGTAACACATATGTTTTCGCGACATGGACATTTTAACAACGTATGCCAAAATTCATGTGAAATCATCAAGAACTTTTTGAATTATAAATCATAACATCTCGGCAAACGATTCTGAACGGACTATAGCCAGGATCTTGCCACAACGCATTCCATTCTCCGGACTACATCCTACTAATCTGCAGGAGTTTGAGAACGAACGCAGAAGAAGCCAGGATCTTCATAAGATATACGATGTTCTGGCAAACAGTTGATGACCAGTCAGACAACTGTAAGGGCAGTATTTTTTTTATCAATACACTACAGACTGCCCGGCTCTGTGGCAATGTGGTACAATTACTGTGACGACCAGGGTACCGAGTTTGATGATTGCCACAGGCATTTGAGCATCTGGACCGTTCAGAAAGCAATGGCAAACTACTAAACGTATTTATATTATCTATAAAATCACTAAAGCCAAAAAATGATGAGTTGATGGCTACATCGTGAAAAGGATACGCTACCAATTTTTCTTTACAACACTACAGACTGACTGACAATACAGGCGCGTAACATGTATCCGCATCAGATAACCAAATGCACATTTTTGATACACTAAAACTATTAGCATTTCTGACGGAAAGCATTATTTGTTTGTTGGTTGTGTGTTCATTGAGCTGGGCATGTCGTCTACAAGATATATGAGCGCATGTCAGAGTTCAAGTGGAGCTCAGAAAAAACGTATTTTAAAAACAAGTTCAGAAATTTGTTAAGCACTGCAGTTTGGGCCAAAGCTCATCGGAAACCAAAACTAATGACGGTCAAGCCTGGCATGGTTAGATGAATTATGTGTTAGTTGCTGATCTAGCTGACCACGGGCTCGTGCCCTTTGACCCATCATGACTAGACCAGTATACATATTTAAAACTTTAAAAAGACTATAACACCGCGGGAAATTCCACAGAGAAAAAAAAACTTTCGCTCATTTCAAGACCTTCATTCTTTTTAATACTGCTACGGGTTCTTTTAGAGCTCGGATTAGACTTGACAATCATATGTGGACTCATATTCATCCAATCCTAATGAACTTTCTCCTCTCATTTACGCCATGCTCAGCTCACAAAGAAAATGAAATGATTTAATTAAGCATGCTACAAGATAAGCAATGAAATGATATATTAGGGCATAGGGAGCGTGACAGAAAATACAGTGCCAGATACGGAGTTCATGGGGGGGGGGGGGTTTGAATACAGGCAAATAGATAACACTATGCTTATGTGTTTATCTCAGACTCCTTCAGTTTAGCAGAGTGTAGTCCGAAGAACGGAATGTGTTGTGTAATTGTTTACATCGTACCTATGATATATGTGCCTTACGACCTGACATGTACAGGTTCAGCATGGCTTTTGGGCCACTTTAACCCTGTATGGGTTAGCCATATCAAGCCTAGAAATCTTAGTCGACAGTTAGGACATGATTGGTACGTCACAGTTTTGCGAATCTTTGTATTTAAGGCTCCGACAATACACATGTGATAACAGTATACCAATGGTGGGAACCGTAAACGAAAATTGGTTAGGGCAATGTCTTCTTAGCTCTGTTGTTGATCAGAGTTTAATTCCCAGTTAAACTGAAATGTTTCGGTTCACGGGCTGTCTCCAGTCTGAAAAAGCCTAAGGAAATTAACAAATCTAGGTTTGGCCGTATTGAAGTTATGCATTGCAGTCATATGGGAAGGGGGTGTGGCTTGTTCCTGGGGATACTTAAATAGTTGTACGGGATGTTCGTTATTGTTTAATAGTCCTTGTCTCGACTGGCCCGTCCTCAATGACTTGAGTTCACAGGCTCAATGTATTGAAGAGATCACATCATTTTGGGATGTGGTTGGTCAATCACGGAAAACCTGTTTACTGGAGTTGCAAGGCGATTCGGTGCCGCTAGAACGGTTCAATTCCCCTCAACTGTAAGAATTATACACATATAAGCCCTATGATTAGTTGTCTACATACACATATAAGCACTATGACTCGTTGTCTACATACACATATAAGCACTATGACTCGTCTACATACACATATAATCCCTATGACTCGTTATCTACATACACATATAAGCACTATGACTCGTTGTCTACATACAAGCCCTATGACTCGTCTACATACACATATAATCCATATGACTCGTCTACATACACATATAAGCACTATGATTAGTTGTCTACATACACATATAAGCACTATGACTCGTCTACATACACATATAATCCCTATGACTCGTTATCTACATACACATATAAGCACTATGACTCGTTGTCTACATACAAGCACTATGACTCGTCTACATACACATATAATCCATATGACTCGTCTACATACACATATAAGCACTATGACTCGTTATCTACATACACATATAAGCACTATGACTCGTCGTCTAAATACACATATAAGCCCTTTGCTTCGAAGGTTTCTCAAATCGCTGCATAACGCCGAGTCTTTTAGCTATTATAATAAAGGATAACCATCGCTTATAACCACCTCGGTAATGAAACAAATCTGGGAAAGTGGAGACGGCTAGTACGAGACCACTGACTATAGAAGACCTCTTTACAGAATTAATTAGGACTTCATTCGCTACGTTTATTATTATTACTATCGTGATATTAGTTGGTCACTATTTATATACTTGGAATTGTATACCAAAAATAGCCACGGCAGACTTACAAATCACACGAAAATAATCGAAATCGGCCTTTCATGTTTACGTTTTCTGTACACAGGTCTTTATACTGGAGCCCGGTCGTGGCTAATGTGAACGATTGGTTATGAAAAATGCAGGACTAAAACAGTGTTCCTATACACTTAAGCGACACAAAAAGTAACTTTAAATTCTCCTTCTGCGTTCGTCCTTAAACCTCACGTAGATTAGCATGATGTATTCTAGAGAATGGTGTTCTTTGTGTCATGGTTTACAGCCCAGATGCGATATCAGCGCCTTTTTGGCCGGACACATTCGACTACAGAATGACGTCGACCCTCAATTGAATGTTACATTACAGGCAACTTAACCCCGAAACCTCCTTACAACATGCAAGGAAGGTAAATTCACTTTTGTGCTCCCTTTCGGGCGACAAGAAATATGTGCATGGTAATGTGGCAAGTTCCATGTCCTACGCGCAGACACCAACAGAATACACCACAAATCTCTTGAATGGATACCTACAGACAAAAGAGCAAGGGGTAGACCAAAAGAAACAGAAGAACAATACTTAGAGAAAGTAAAACAATCAATATTCATACTATTCAAGAACTGCACAGAATAGCTTTAAACAGATATAATTAGAGAGATCTGACCTCTGCCCTATGCGCTAACTTCAGCGTAAAGGGAAAATGAAATGAATGAACGTGGCAAGTTATTCTTGAGCGTTGAAGAAATCTGTACATTGTAACTGGCAAGTTATTTCTGATCGCATGCACATGGTAATTGCGGCAAGTTATTTTTGATCGTTAATTTTCAAAAGTTTCCTTATTAACAAAATGTAATCCCGACAATGGAACGTGAATGTAATGACAATTGTAATGTAGAAATATGTGTGACTTCCAATCTAGAATATCCGATTTCAGCGTGTATTCGGGACAATTAGCCTACATAATTGGACATCATCCCTGATTTACCTCTTAAGACATTTTCATGGCCGGTTATTACTGGTATTTTTTGATTCCCTTTTGTGTACCGGCAACACCAGCCCAAGTAAGTCGAATTCATAGAATTTTTTTTTTTAATATTGAATGTAACCATATGTCCCTCCAATTATTTTTAGAGCCACTGCTAAATATTGGTTAGCAAAACAAGATCCTAAACGCAAGTTAGTAACTGAATTTTATTGTTCTGTGTAATTTTATTTTTTGGAAAAGCACCCTCCCCCCCACAAGCCGGATATGTTGGGCTAATGACGTAGATATAAACAGCGATTCAAAGCATTTCCTTTCTTTTGACTACATTCTGCTTGAAATCTAGCAAGATCATTGTCCCGCTACAAAAGATATCCAACGGGAGTTAAAATTGAAGGACGGAATAAAGAGAGCCCTCCCACCATTTTGAGACATTCATATTCACGGCATATTTGTTATTTGCATTAAAAGATATTGCAGAACATTTAGAAAATAAAATAATGGGCTTTATTGTTCTTCTTCTGTGATCATTCTCATGCTCCTGGTTTTATAGATTTATAGGATGCAGCTCAGATAATCCATGCAGTTAAGTCGTGGTTTGCAGCTTTACTGTGATAGACGCCTTTCCTTTGCAAATAAGTAAAGTCTGGCATTAGCATCACGTTGACCCTTTATCTGATGGGACAGTCAACACCTCACCTTCATAGTCTCCTTCTACGTCATGCGGGGTAAGTAAGTTTCGCTACTATTTTCTTCTATATGGGGATTCGGCAACAGTCGACTGTGACGTTTTAAACAAAACTGTGACGTATAGTGCATATTTATTATCACTATGACTTTGGCGTAAGCTCATTATGTTTTAACTTGCAATATTTATTACAGAAATAATGACGTGAGCTTCTGGATCCAATTAAAACTGTACCCATTTTTTATAGAAATGTGTATGTGTGCCGCTAAATAATTACATATAATTATGGAATATCGTATTTAATGTATGTATTTTAAGAGTTCCGGCTACTGATTAAATTCAACAAAACAGCAATTAAAATAATGTATTTTTAGTATAAAATTGTAACCAATTATACATTTTTAACTATTACATATTTTTTAAACATGGGTATATTAGATTTCTAACCTTAATTAAAATATAAATTGAATTTATTAGAAATTATATAGATAATATTGGCTAATAATTCGGAAGGAGTCAATCATGGCAGTAATTTAAGATGGCGGTACATGACGTACTTTATTTACAGGACGCTAATAGTGGGCAATGAAAATCAAGAAGTCAAATGAGTCAATAAGGAAGCTGGATTTTCAATTCTCCAATGTCTTATATTGTAGACAGCCATGTTTATTACAAGTATCTTCCCTTGTCTGTCAAGGTCATCTTATATATGCGTCCACATTTATTCAAAACTTGAAATTCTGTTGACAGTCATTTCTCCTGACTTACATGACGTGTTTCTAGTATATTCTCGTTTCATTTTATTGTATGAATGATGTGATAATGTACTTCAACTTTCTTCTTCTCATTTATAGCTCTGTGTTATTGTATCACTGTATGCTGTAACAATGCACTTCCCTCATTACTTGTTGCGGCAATGTAGGCATATTTTAACCCAGTACATTACATTTCTCAACATCCACTGTGCTTCTTTCTGACAACGATGATAAATTATTCGTGAGCGAAAATATGGAGGTAAAAGAGGGACGGTAGTCCCAGTTGTGTTGCCAAAAATATTATAAGTCAATGTACCACAAATGAAATTAGTTTGTATAACAGGTTGGGGAGACCGAAACTAGATCGTGTTCAGTGCGAAATAATAATGCGTACTTTCTGCATTTGTTCAGTGTGAAACAGTAACGTCTAATTTTGCACTTGTCCAGCGCAAAATAATGTCGTTTCTGCACTTGTCCAGTGTCAAATAATATATAGTTTCTGCACTTGTCCAGTACGAAATAATAATGCCTAGATTCTGCGCTTGTCCAGTACGAAATAATAATGCCTAGATTCTGCGCTTGTCCAGTACGAAATAATAATGCCTAGATTCTGCGCTTGTCCAGTACGAAATAATAATGTCTAGTTTCTGCACTTGTCCAGTACGAAATAATAATGTCTAGTTTCTGCGCTTGTCCGGTACGAAATAATAATATCTAGTTTCTGCGCTTGTCCAGTGTCAAATAATATCTAGTTTCTGCGCTTGTCCAGTACGAAATAATAATGTCTAGTTTCAGCACTTGTCCAGTACGAAATAATAATGTCTAGTTTCTGCATTGTTCTTAGTACGTTAGTTGGCCCTTACACTTCATTGTTGTGCATACTAAACATAATATTCTTCAGCACAGCATACATGTGGCACAAGTCGAGGTTAGTGCGTTGGTCTCACAACCGTGAAGTCCACCAGTTTCGATACTTGGAAAGGGACTAGTTTCTTTTCTGTCAAATGATAAATTAAGAAACCCACCCTGTACATGTGCCGACAGCAAGGATATGCGTCTTTTATCACGCGGACACAAATTTCTCCATGAACTCCCTAACGGGAAAACCTGCAGTAATGAGTTTGACAACATCCAGTAATACTACACTGTAACAAAACTGACTCTACACGATCGTATTGGCCATGACCTTCTGTTGTATAGCAGATCTAACTGCAGAAAGTAAACAAGACTTCATTCGTTACGTTTATGCTCATTGTCTTGAGTAACGCGTTGGTCATTATTTATATATTTGGAGTCGCCGCTAAAGAGGCCGACCAATGAAAGACACCAGAAATAATGAAAATACCGATAAAACAATGTTCGAGGTCAGGAAAGCACAGGTCTGCAGTACTCTGTGCCGAGAGTCTCGATTGAGCGTGTCCAGTGTGGTATGTGGCTACCGGGGTTTTTTGTTTTGTTTTTTTTATGAAGCTGGAGTACCGTGTACATAAGTCATCATAGATCAGCCAGGCGGGCCAATAAAATGGCATGGAAGGCTGGATTTGGCCCGCGGGTCATATTTCGCAATCCCTGCTCTACGTGAACCTTCTGAACTCAAATCTAACCAATGATATAAATAAATCGTGGACGAATAATTTAATAAGCAAGATATTATGTCCCAGAAAAATGTGTTCCCTGTCGTTACTAACATTCAATTTCTAATGAAATAATTGAATTTTTAAAAATGGTATTTAGATTTTAACAAAACAAATAATTAAAATCAATCAACTAAATAAACGCATCTCGTATATAGAATTTTAGTGGAAGACATTGAAGATGAATACAATAGCAGATGACTAACATCATGCAACCAGGCGTGACAGTACTCATTCCCGTCATTCAACATTAGGTACACGAAAACAAACAATATAATAATGACGTCCCGAGAGATGTATGAATGGGAGAGAGGCTGGGGTCTCAGGCTCATCAGCCACCGTTAGTGATGATGTGTTATGTAGTAATTGATTGTGAGTAAACAGTGCGCCTAGTGTGATTTCTTGCAAGTTTGTATACGTGATAAATACATGGCTACATTCACGGATTATTGTGATATTTAATTCACTCAAGTGTATGTTCGTTCTATTCTCATGAGGTTGTTTGCGAGCTTGTGGTATATCTTAATTATACATACAGGGGCTGTCCATAGATTACTAGATTACTTCAACATTTTATGTGGCTAATTGATGACACCCCCACTTCTCTGTCGACAAGCTGTCACGAATTCAGGGACATTCGAATAATTCCCTGCTTCCTTCTGGAAAAATCCCCCCCCCCCCCCCAATCTTTAGCCGACAAAGTGCGAAAACAAAAGTTTTATTTCGAGTTATAAATAAGTGTTTTCCGAAACTAACAATTTAATTCAAATATTTTGTGTACGGTTTGCTGACGTCAACTTTGTTAAACCAAGAGTACTACGTCATTGCATTGGTCGCTTTGTGTCGGCAGTCACAGGAAAAGTCAGCGCCATAAAAGATTGTTCTCACTTAGCCAACAGGTATTATATTGCAGATGATCTGGGTTCCATCATCGTCGACATATATGACCAGATAGCTAATCATAAAACGGTCTTCTAAAATAAATCTTTTCAGTTTCCAGTATTTGCCATTGGTCACTACATGTATTCTTTTGTAGGGACAGTCAATGAAACCTCACATTAGTCATTTTAGAAAGCTATTTCCCAACATGTCGTATATATGTCTCCGTTCACGTTCCGCTCATGTGTGGCTCAGTGCTCATCAACTATCTTGTAGAAGTATTTGTTTTCTCTAATCAGGGCCGTAGATAAGTCTTCACTGAGTGTATGCGGATGGAGAAAGAGAGATGAGTATCTATTTAAAAAAAAAACATAATTCGTTCATCTTCATGTGCAATTCAACATTTTTATAGAAAAATTTGCTGGCTCTTTTTGTGTGTAAAAAATCGTTTATGGGGGAGGGTGCGTATACAGACATATAGGCTAAACTCCTAGTACTAAAAGGCATGTTCTGGTTTCCTAAATGGGGTGAGTCTGAATCCATAACCCCCCTCCCTCCCTCATCTCTCTGCGGGATTGTTTTAAATTATACTGAGTGAGAATTGATTAAACGTGGGAAATCCCTAAAGGAAATTCCCTTAAGTGTGACGCATGCTTCTATGCATATGGCTCTATGATGTATGTGGATAAACAAATATTTATATAATGTTTCTACAACATGACAGCAATCAAGATAAGTAATGTCAACACGTGCCTCATATCTTCATTAGTATTTAGTTTTTTTATCCACACAAAAATCGCAACTATACGAACATAGACTCCTTAATAATAATTCTTGTGCGCTCGTTTTCAAACTCTTGCAGATTAGACAGGATTAAGTCAGGAATATGTTATCATAGTTTACAGCTTAGCTGCGATATATGTGCCTTTCGGTCTGACAATTATCACTTTAGCATGGCTTCTGGTTCACTTTGACACTATATGAAATAGGGCAGCTACCTCAACCACACAAATCTCCTTAGACGACATGAATGTAATGTGGTGGTGGTTGTTGTTGTCGATATCCAAATATTGCTGAGTAGTTCTTCTTCAGCTTTCATTCTCAAACTCCTACTGGATATCTCTTATAGCTAGACAATAGTCCAACTATATTTCCAGCAAAATGTAATCCAGAAAATAGAAATGCGTTGTATCGCCGTTTTTTAAGCCAATGACCCGACACATCCATCTTCGGTGGAGCTGAGTACTTCTATCTTGGCAACGCAATGCCATTCTTAAAAAGCGCAGGTATTCTATATTGACTTAAGTGATCCATACAGTGGATTAGTGACGGTTACGGGTGTATGTAAGAGGTTGTTCCCGGCAGTCAATACGGCATGTAAATTATTTAAAAAGTGTTATTATTCTGTTCCCCTTTCAGGTGCTACACAATGGCGTAGGAAGAATTGAATAGAAGCATATCCTGCATGACACATTGCTTTTCAACTATTGTTTAGGCACCAATAATACATCCGATCTTATCGCAGGATTATTTTAATTGTAAGCATGATCGGACTTAGAACCACGAGCTAATACAACCAGTTTGGTCTGTGAAGAAATTATTTTTTTCAATCTATCTTTTACAGATAATTAAGTATAGCAAACTGACCTAGACAGTTGATTTATTTGCGTGGCAAATATTAGTTTTGATACAAGGATTCATGAAAAATATATATTTGTTTAATTTTTCACTAATTTCCCATGTACCAATAAAGATGTCCGACTCTGTGGAGACGTGGTACAGCACGTGACTGTGACAGCCAAGGTACCTGATTCTAATCCCGTCACAGACAATTGTGCATCCGTACGGCTCAGAAAGCAATGACAGACTACTGAACGTTTATACATTTCCTAGAAAAATTACTACAGCCAAAAAACAAAAACAAAAGCTGAGTTCATGACTACGTTCTAAATAGGATATAAAGCATGTTTGCTAACAGTAAATTTACCGACCGTTCAAATAAAGAACGCAAGAATACATCTTTATCCGATCTTTTTGGTTCACTTCCTATTTTTTTATAGCCATTCCACACAGAAAGCTTGCGATTGTTCATACCATACCGTCGCTGCGTACTCATTATATTTGCAGTCACGTTACTACAGCTCACCAGTTAAATTTTAATTTGTATTATGTTTATAAAACAAAACAATGTTATAAACTATATCTGTTTAATTAAGACTTAACACTTACAAAGAATTATATCACAAGAAAAAGACTGGATGTGATGGACTTCCATAGAAAATTATATGAATGCTGTAAATAGTTGATGTACATGAGTTATAAGAGCGTCACTGGTGTAGTTTAAAAAGAAGTCTTAAAATTTATACAGAAAAACATGAATCTGTATACAATTGTGTATAGCGTGCCATATAACGAACACGTTGTAATATTGTCTTGTTAAATTTTCCTTCCCCGCCGAAGACGGATGTGTCGGGCCATTGGCGCAAATAAAACGGCGACACAACGCATTTCCATTCTCTGGACTACATCCTGCTAGAAATCTAGTAGGACAATGGTCTTGCTACAAGGGAGAGCCAGCAGGAGTTTGAGAATGAACGATGAAGAAGAAGAAATTTTCCTTCAACTCTGGACAACAATCGCCTGATCTATGGGGGGGGGGGGGTGGCTGTAGCATCAATGGCTGTCGAGAATCCATTATAATATACGGTAGCCGGTATATCACTTGATATATATACCATGTGATGTTAACATGGTTTTAATCAAAGTATGCAAATTGATAAATTTGGTACAGTACACACAACTTAGTTCAGTTATTTCCTTTGTCTATGTTTGTAAATGTTTGTTCATCATTTAATAAATTTAAATATTATTTTTTTAGGGTTTAGGTTATGATTGTGTTTTACATAACTAACCCTAACCCCAAATAAATAAGTATTTATTTACTATTATATGATGAACATGAAATTTAGAAACATAGACACAGGAAATAATTCAACTTCTTGTGGCGTCTACGTGTGCTGTACCATGAACTTTTATCTTCTTCTCGTTCGAAGTTTGACATGTCTACAAAGCTAGCCCTGTTTTCTTAATAAATGCTGCTGTATTTGAAAGCTCCTCAGTGCTCCCATACATCTTTCTGTGGATATCCATCTCTGCGGGCCAGTGTTGTTCCCTTAACTGGTTTAGTGTATTGCAGTCTTGCAGGATATGTTCAGCGGTATGTGCTGCCTCCTCACAAGGGCACAGTGGTGATGGGACCAGTCTTAGTCCATTTAAGTGGCTGTTTAATCTGTTGTGTCTTGTTCTGAAGCGGAATATAAATTAGAAACGCCATATTTCCTTGTGTGCTTCGCTCTAACAGTGATGCTGACTACACCTTTCCTATGTATGACATTGCTCAATCAAAAATACGGACCTAGCACCGCATTCTATAACACTCCTTAAATGTGAGGAAAAGGGAACTTTACGGTTGTTTTTACACCTCTAGTTTAGTGGAATTTACCTTTTTTTAATTAAAAAAAAATGTCACTTAGCTTCGGTCTAGCTATTCAAGCTTATATTTTTTTAAAATGTTCCTTAATTCCCGTCTAGTTATTCAAGCATATATTTTTTTTAAATGTTCCTTAATTCCCGTCTAGTTATTCAAGCATATACTTTTTTTTAAATGTTCCTTAATTCCCGTCTAGTTATTCAAGCATATATTTTTTTAATGTTCCTTAATTCCCGTCTAGTTATTCAAGCATATATTTTTTAAATGTTCCTTAATTCCCGACTAGTTATTCAAGCATATATTTTTTAAATGTTCCTTAATTCCCGTCTAGTTATTCAAGCATATATTTTTTAAATGTTCCTTAATTCCCGTCTAGTTATTCAAGCATATATTTTTATTTTTATTTTCAGTTGTCACCATTATTCACTTGTTCGCCCGTTAATTCTTTGCCGTGAAGGGGAACACAGAATAGCAACACTGCTTACTCCCATGCATGTCGTAAAAGGCGATTAAGGAGGTTATGGGATGGAGTTGACCGTTTCATCAAATATAAGGTCAAAATGACCTAGAAACCATGCTGATGTCGGATGTGTCAGGCAGAAAGACGCACATATTGCTGCAAAACTGTAAACCATGATATAACGCAGTCTGTATTTAAGACAGCGTCCTGTTAATTTGAAAGAGATTAAGAAAGAACACGGAGAAGAATTCACTTGTTGCTCACCATCGTTTCTTCACATTTCTGCTTAAAAATAGTGCAACTTTTTAGAATATTACGATTGTTGTTAGCATATTGAGTTATCTGTGGTGAATGATTCTAAACACGGGCCATATGCACTCCCCCCCCCCCCCCCGGTCACAATAATTTCCAGCGGGGGGGGGATGAGAAGAAAATAGACATTGGGCCCGCAGACCAGCCCAGGGATGGTGGGAACAAAAACTAACTTATTCTTACGGTCAATGCCGTGTGGCGTTATCTATCATGTCTTTCCACAGCCTTCTATTTCGCGTGCTGTCCAACATATCCGATACCGATATTCTCCCACGTCACTATGCTAGGTTATCAAGCATTCTTCTCTCTTGGTCTTCTCATATCCCTCTTGCTCTCCAACTTGTATGTTTTTACAATGTGTTCCACGAAGGTAACTATTTGATGTATGTGTAATAATATGTATAGTAACACGCCTTGAAGAAAGAGAACACGTGTTTTTTAGGCTTCACTTAAATGAATATAATTAAAAGACACCAAGAAGTTATAGAGAAGATCATAAGTAGGCAGGGGGGACTTGAACAAGGGTGTAAACTGAAATGACCTAGTTCAAATCTCGTCTACTGCCTTCTGATTTAATATTCAGTGGAGCCACGTAAGAAAATGTATCCCAAATTTGGAGGGATATTGAGAATCACTGATTTATGCAATGTTATTAATTGCCATTTCTAGTACAGTGTTGAGTTTTTACTATAAAAAGTAAACAGAACAGCAGACAGCTCTAGCTTTACCTTGAACTCCATTTACGATCTGATGGAAAACATATATTTATTTGTTCTTACAGTTAATTTTAGATGAACACTGAATGTTAGCGATAGAGCAGATGCATGTGGCATTTAACTGCAAGTTTTGTTTCTTTAGGTCATAAACTATGAGCTATAACCTTTATCTACAAAGTCTTGAGATCTTTGGGTACCTCTGGTGAGTTATTCTTCTTCAAAGTTCCTTGTCAAACTCCTGCAGATTAGCGGTATGTAGTCCTGTGAACGGATTTTCATAGTTTTCAGCTTATCCGCCATCTTCGGTCTGACATCCAACTTAATGGCTTCTGAGTCACCTTGACCATCCATGGGATGGAACTGCGAACTCACCCTCAGAACTTAATCGCCTCCTGCACCATGAGTTGCATCCAACAGTGTTGCTATTCTTTGTTCCATATGAGTGGTCTTACAATTTCATTGTGTCTTTATGTTCCTCGTTCACGCCTGTTCTAGCAACTATATCCTTCTTGCATAGCTACAAGAGCATTCGACTACCCATCCTCCTTATATAGTTACAAGGGTATTCGATCCTTCTTGTATAGTCATTCTGTAGAAGTACCCGAGGAACACAGAAATAAAGACCAATAATTCCTAACGCCTATTTGTGACCTTTCTTATTACAGAGCGAGTGCTAATTAATTTTTACGTCATTCTGACTATCAATCCGAGTATTGTTATGTTTTTCATTGGCTAGGGAAACAAAGTTTAAAATAAATGACCAATGAAAATCATGACATTAGTCGGAGTAGCCTAAGGAAGTGATGAAGCACATATACCTGTTGAACGAAGGCCACGGTCTATTTTACGAGGGTAATAACATGAATTCAGTTTTCTGGTCGTGCATTTCATTTTCCCTCTTACCAAAAATTAATAATGAAAGTAACGTGTTGCGTTAAGATAACATCTCTGTCAACACAAGCAGACTATGTGGTCCAGCACGCATAGTATACACGACACGGGTCAACTAATTGTGCATATCCACTAGAAATGATGTCATGAGTTTGATTGCGCTGGAAGGTGAATGAACTGGTTCGTGACTTCAAAAGATGTCTGTCTGTAAGTCATACTTTGTTCGACGTGGTCACGTGGTGTGAACTGATTCAGATCAAGCTTGGGGAAAACAGTGCCCATACCGTTGACGCCTGTCTATCATCAATTAACTTTTTCATTTGGACTCATCGTGTATCATTCTTCAAAACGTCATATTCCACTTTTTTCATTGATTCTCATTGGTCCTTGTTTGTATACTTTGTGTTGACCAGCCAAAGAAAATCACAAAAGTATACTTGTACCAGGAATCGGTGCAGCAGTCACCTGGCTGGATATGCTCGCCAGCTAATCACATCACGGTAGTCAATGTTTGCTGAATTGTCTGTTACAGTCACAATTTACGTAGTGAAGTTGACACATGTAAAAAGGCAAAGCACAAACAGGAAACCAATTACAATGATGTGTAGTATGTCCAGTTGTGCACCGGAGATAGATCCCTTAATTTTTCAATTGTTACAACAGTGATTACAGAACTAGAATCTAGCACACAAAAAAGTAGTCTTTCAAACGTGGACAGTCTTTCACACATGGACTAGGCATGGAAAAGGAATTCTTTTACGTTTGTTTTCTCTCTTGTAGCAAGACAATAGTCACACTAGTTTTCCGGTTCTGCTAATGTGAATAGTTTGGAATTGACATCTGGGCAGTGTGTATTGTTTTATTATTGTTTATTTCTTGATGAATATTTCGTTGTCTACATGCATTGTTGGTAAAGGTGCTTTCTTTTCTGTAGCAAGCGTGCCTGCTGCTTGTTTGCCAGTGTAGAATGTACACTTTTCAGCACACACATCCGACTTAAGAATGACTTCTGTATCACTATGAGATGTGACAGACAACCTCACCAGAGAGACATCTTTCGTCGTCAAATACGACATGCATCGCTTTTCTTTGCATTCTTCTCTCGGGCGACGATCAAACTCGGACGACATGATTATAACATTTCTAGTGCCATGTTAAGAAGACTCTCTCACTGTGTGTGTGTGTGTGTGTATAGAAATGTACTTTTCTACACACCTCCAAGGGATTAGAAAAACTTCATTAATGTGTGTTTCAAATTTTCACTTGTCGGATATAGTTTTACTGTTGTTTGATTATTATATAAAATATGACACTACCTGGCAATTTCCAGCTGATGGTAGGTTTGAAGATTCCAACCCAAAAATGGTACCCTTAAATGAAACAATCAGTACGATTAATATTAATAGGAAGTTATATAAAAAAAGGATTGGACAGAAAAATCGGGTGGCAAATGTGTTGTTCCGACTAAGTCCCTATTTCTTCGTTGTCACGGCAAATGTGGAAAAGACAACTTTATTTTGGGAATGGCATTGGCTAAGTTAACAAAATATAGGCATTTCAATGTGAAAGGCGGAGAAGTCAAATTGGACGGACTTGGTTCGAGTCTTATCCACCATTTGCTGATCCTTATATCTTAACATTACACTACGAAATAAAATAGTACTTAGTAGAACAAAGGTTTTTGATGTTTTACGAACTACAAGAAGTCTCATTCGTCAGATAGCTACATTCCAAAATTGTACGCGCGCAGGCACACAATTGTAAAACTTGGCAATGGTGGCTTCTCTAGTCCAGGGGTGGGGGGGGGGTGTCATTTAAGCTGTGTTGTAAGTTTGGCATATATATCTGTCATGATTGAATCGGGATATCCTGCACGAATAATTCAATTGCTCTCAGAGAATGACGGGACAGATTCAGTGAACAGATACAGGAAACTATCAGCACACACACACACACTGTTGATCACGTACGTATTGTGGAGAAAAAATAAGTTGTCTCTTCCCCGTCCCTCCAAAAGTCTTTGTGAATATAATGCATTTGAATAAGGACAGGAACACAGGGTGAACTACAAAATACATATGAATATAACCTGATCTGGAACACAGGGTGAACTACAGAATACACATGAATATAACCTGATATGGAACACATGGTGAACTACTGAATACATATGCATATAACCTGATATGAAACACGGGGTGAACTACAGAATACAAATAAATATAACCTGATCTGGAACACTGGGTGAACTACAGAATACACATAAATATAACCTGATCTGGAACACATGGTGAACTAAAGAATACATATGAATATAACCTGATTTGTGATAAGCCTAATTCTATATATAAACACGCCAAATAGTACATGTATGTATTACGTATAGAAAAAGTTAAGGTGCACTGAATACACAATATACGTCCTTGCACTGACAGCTGTGCCCTATATACAATAATCCTGCGTGCGTGAATAAGGCGACGGTGTGGGCAGATCATTATTTGTGTGGTAATTGAAGATCTTTTCTCTCTGCAATATTAGATTTTATGAACATATTCATGGCTGACACCTTCTGACGAGGTACGATCTCGCGTAGCTTAAGGTTAACCTTTATCGACTAGCAGTATGACTGCAGACCCGGATTGAGTGCTGAGATGTTATATCGTACCAAATCTTTTTTATGGGTGTGAAGCATGGACTGTAAGCACACAAAAATTCAAAAACGAACTGGAGGATACTGAGATGTGGTTGAAAATACCATGGACAGCTAAGAAAAATAATGCAGATGTTCTCATCGTAAAAAGATCAATCATATCAAACATTATAGGCAGAAAGTCGAGGTTTCTGTGGCATAAGCTGAGAAGAACACATCTTGAACACTTAGTAACCACTGGAAAGATCAGGGGATAAGAGACAGGATACGACAAAAAGATAAGTTGTGATAAGTTGCTAGATGGACTAGTATTATGACATGATCGCCTACTCCATTCGGCGCTTGATTGATTGAATATGACTGCAGACAAAGGAGTAAGTAGCTTTCCATCAGCAACCTCAAGCAGTTATTTTTTAACTTCCCTCCCTCCGTCTTGTCAACAACAGTCAAGAACTCTGGGACCTCCCCTACCTAATTATGTCATAGAATGCCTAAATCACACCCCTCCCCCCCCCCCCCCACAACAACAAAAATCATCCGAAAGATGACGTAAATAATACATGTGTTGCTTCACATTACTAGAAAAATGTTTCTAATTCACAATTTAATTGTTGCGTAAAACTTAAATGTCCAAGAAAATTTTTTAACCCTTACCCACCGTAAAAAAAAAAAAATTAGCCACAAAAATTACAATAAAAATTCGGGTTTCCTAATATAATCCCACTAAATTCACATTCAAGCAAAATAATTCGTGTATAAAACACAGGAAAGTCGTGGTCAACACTTTTGTTTAACCTCCTAGATACAAAAAAAAGGGTCCAACTATTTTAGACACAATTCCCCCGTAATTGTTACCGTAATATATGGACAGCGACGTTTAGTTACACCTAATGTATTATCTGTGAGAACCACGGACTACATTTCTGTACTTGTAAGACTGAATTAGAGATATGACGCATGTTATAAAGCTCGGAAACGTTACACGAACTTTCATAATTTTTTTTTTGTAATTATGAGAAAGATTGAAAATAGATTAGATTACATAAGTTAGATCAGCGGTTCTCAACGTAAGTCATACGCCCCTCCCAGGAATTACCACGTTCCACTAGGAGGAGTCCCGCCGAAGACGGATGTGTCGGGCCATAGGCGCAAATTAAAAGGACGGCACAGCGCATTTCCATTCTCTGGACTACATCCTGCTGGAAATCTAGAATGGATCATGGTCCTGCTACTAGAGAGATCCAGCAGCAGTTTGAGAATGAATGCTGAAGAAGACTAGGAGGAGTCTACGTAATCATCTTTAACAAGCCTTTAAAACGTTGTGAAGGTTTTAAATATTAAAAAGGTGCCGCCAGGGTGGAAAAATGTTGAGAGCCACTGACATTACTTATAATTAATTTATGCCATAAATATATATTATATTTCATTTGTGTTCCGAACACGACAGGGCAAAAATATTTTAACGTGTTATACTTGGAAGAAAACACAAAAAAAAACGCTTTACGATGACATACTTATGCTGACCCTTTAAAGTCATGTCAAGTGGCATCTTCACATATGAAGTGATGGGCTTAATAGAGATTGCCAGCCATTTGCCTTTTCCAA
Source organism: Meghimatium bilineatum (assembly GCA_034231615.1). Lineage (NCBI taxonomy): Eukaryota > Metazoa > Mollusca > Gastropoda > Stylommatophora > Philomycidae > Meghimatium > Meghimatium bilineatum. The sequence goes on from CM067308.1 coordinate 41,472,164, forward strand.
ATCGCTACACAAGTTTATAAAAGCAAAGTGAATCGCGGGACCCATAATGTATATATAGGTCACGGATATATATATATATATAAACAACTTTCCAATAGGTTCTGGATTACGCAATATACATCCGACTGGTGAGAGAAGACTTGACTGTCTACAATATAAGACCTGCTGGCAAATATGAAATCCGGTCTTCTTACTGACCATTTGACTATTACCGTGTTTATCATTGGTAACTATAATAATAATATGTGTGAGAGCCAATGAAAATCAAGGAAACAGTCATATGAGTCATTTTCTATAAGCCGGTACGTCTTTTATACGAGATAGTCATGCTGAAGTATACGATTTATTGTATTTAGCAGAATTCACTAAAAGAGGAGGAAAACATTTTTGTTTTTATCGAGACTGAAGACAGTAATGACCTCTGTACAGAAAGTAAATAAGACTTCGTTCGCTATGTTTTTGATTATTGTTGCGATTTTCGCTGGTCAATTTTTATATACTTGGAGTCCCCCATCTCCCACAAGCCAGGGCCGACTAACGAAATACGCGCAATTTATTTTTTAAAATAAAAAAATCAGCTTTTAGGGCCATGTTTACTTCCTGTATACATGTCTTTATTCGAATCCGGTCATGGTCTTATTATGTGGGATGGAAACAAGAAGTTATTTTTTTAATTTTTTTTAATCGTAATTTTGGAGTTTCAGCTAGTGTTTTCTTAGATCTAGGGGGCCATCACATTTAGATTTGCCCAGAGGACCAGACTTCTTGGATATTGGAGGTCGTCGCAGAGATGGCGTCGATAATGGAGGGTCAAAATAAATATTTGGGTGGGCCTGGTTTAGCTGGTGGGTCGTAATTTGCACATCACTGGCTTGAGTAAACAGATGCACAATTACGCGATCTTATTGTTTCCCCAATCACTGCTTATGTGGCGAGTACCACTGTGTGGTAGCGAGTATGATGATGTGACTAGGCCGCTTCAGTCTATCTACTGGAAACAGAACATATAAAGCTAAAATTTTATGGGTTAATATTCGATATTCACAAATTCTGATCTGATTAAAATGTTATTGATCCTATTTTTATTCTATTTTTTAAATGCTTTAAAATACGATTATATTTTTAAAATTTGCTGTTTCAGTCGGCATGGAAAACACACTCACTGGAAACTCTTTGCGACCACATTTAGGGGACCCTCCAATATCCTAACGGGTTGGGAATCCGTGACCTAAGTGTTGAAAACTTGATTGCTTTTGCGTGTAACAGGATACTACAGTGAATTGTGTCTGTCTTGTTTACTTATTCACTCTCAATCAGTAGGATTTTACATAATTTGAGCTAGAATGGTGTTTTATGGCTTAAATATATAGACCTAGCCTATCTGTTATCTGCATACTTTTTATTTCATTACATTATTAGTCAGTAATGGTTTGTTAAAACTTATTTTAAATAAGAAAAAATAACATATGTGTCTCTATCTGAGTTAGTAAAAACAATTGGTGATGCACTTTTGGGCGAGTGAGTGAGTGCCTAATGGACTTTTCGGGATTCATTCTTCTATGCAACCTTCTGATGTTTTTAAATGTCTCGAAGTTTTCTACCTATATCTTCGAGATAAATCACCAGAGTGTCTATCATCAGTAACGCAAACTGCTGGACATATACGGGGACTGTAGTAACACCACCATTAAACACACTAGTACAGAGGACGATTTATAACGCAATACCGCTGGACATATACGGGGACTGTAGTAACACAAATACAGTACGACTATAGTACATTAATGTGACACCACCATTAAACACACTAGTACAGAGGACGATTTATTTCTACAGTAGGGGGAGAAGAGCGTCCCCCCTCAACAATCTCGCCACGTGAACACACTAGTGCTCTCAACGTTGATACAGAAAATGGCCACTTAAAAAAAACAACCTATACACATGATTGGTCTGTTGAGCCGAATCCATTGTCAAATATACAACCCTGTGTGCTCATCGGATATCATCCTTCTAAAGTGACCTTATGTGACATTCTCCCATTATTTTCATCGGTAATTTTTGTTGTATACTTTCTGTCGACAGCCAATGAAAATCATTGAAAAGGTCACTTAGCGTCACTTGTGAAGGATGGTCCGAAGAGTCGACAGGAATGTTTACTCGACTGAGCTGCCGTTTCATATTTGCACTGCTAAACCTCTTCTTTGTTATCTATATGCAACTAGTGATCCATTTTTTTAAAGACACGCATACAACCGAGATATGGTCACATGTGAGTCCAATCAATAACCATTTTACAACGTGCGAGACAGGCGTATACAGAGAAGACGGGAGCAATACGGGAATGTTTGATTTAATCACCCATGAAATACGAGCGACAAAGCTCTTGTTTCCTGTTATAAGCAACGGGAAAGAGTAGGCTCCAGAGCTTTTCGTGACTATCAACCAGTAAAAGGCTGCTAGACTTCGTACGTGATGATTTTGATTATTTTATATGCTCTTCATGGGTCATTATGTATTTACTTTGTATCGTCTGCCAACGTGCCATTTACTGCCTGAGCTGCAAACCACGACATTCTCTGGGCTATAACAGATAGAAGTTACAGTGTCGAGTAAGAACCCGAAACTGGAAATAGGTGGCTGGGGTAACACATGGCAAATATCAAAGTGAACAAAAATATTTATTCGTGTTACCAAAATAAGTCGATAAAGAAACCTAACAGCGAGACAAAGTTACGTACGACGTCTCTACTAAAAAGCCTTCTATAGACTGTATTCTGCTAACTGGTAGGAGTTTCAGAACGAACGCAGAAGAAATACCGAGATGGCTCACGATCAACATATATCTCTGAAGAACTAAACTTTCCGGGAAAGTAATTATGGATAAGGTATCTCTTGCCGTTTGTTCCAGTGGTTCTCAACCTTTTTGTTAGCCCGTGACCCTCATTTCAGACACATTTTCTTCCGTGAACGTCTGTGTACTCTTCCGTGTACCTCCCCCCAAGAAGACGGGACGTATGGTCCAATTGAGAAACACTGGTTTGGAGTGTAAATTGCTTGTAAGACATTATATATTGGTTCGGTCGAAGACGGATGTGTTGGGCCATTGGCGCAAATAAAACGGCGACACAACGTATTTTCATTCTGTGAACTACATCCTGCTGGAAATTAGTAGGATACAAGATTCAGAAGTAGTAATAGAATGAACGCTCAAGAAGAAGATATATTAGTGTCATTTGTTTATTGCTGTGTACTACCGTGATTACAGGTGAGCAAGGAATAGTAAAACTGTACTACTGGCATGCATGCCAAAAGAGACACCTCAGGAAGATGAGTGTGAGGTTTGGCTATTCTTTCGTCATTCTGTCCGCTGTGTTGAAGCATGTTGAAGAGACAAGCCTATTGGCAAGCAATTAACTTTAAATCTGAAAGGTGTCGCAAGATTGCAAGTCACGGCCGAATCCTCTTCAGGGTAGAATAGTGACCAGCTCGAGGCACTGCAGCCTCCAGACATTTTTGAATAGATCTGAAAACTGTCACCAAGAACGATGGCTCTAGAAAATTTCCTCTTTTTTTAAAACCTAACAGAAATATCAATGTGGAGTTGAAAGTAAAAACTTAACTGCCTGTCACCGAGAACAAATGTGTCAAACTTATACTTTCGCAAATTTATGATCCCATCATCATATCAAATTCCTGCATATAATAACAGTATATGTCCCACCATGTTGGCATTTATGTTGTTATAAAACTACACACACACACACATATATAAATATACATACATACACACACAACCTTTTGCATACAATGTTTATGCTTCGCCTGTGCAGTTATTTAAAGGGATGTGTTTGTACCCAGTTTCCAGTCCCTCATTCAACATTACTCTTACATATCAAATGTTGAAATTTGTCCTCACCGACAGGGTTACGCCTATTGAAATATGGCTTCTTCTTCTACGTTCGTTCTCATACTTCTGCAGATTACAAGAATGTAGTAATGAAAACGGAATGCATTGTGTCATGGTTAACAGTTCGGGGGCTGTCCATAAATTACGTCAACAAATATTTTTTTGCCAAAATTTGACCTCCTACCTAACTCTTATCGACAAACTCTTAAGGATCCCTACTTAAATAAATTATTTAATTATGACACAAAAATCCCCCACCTCTAAAAATAAAATTTTCATAAAAAGTACGAAAGAACTACATGGTTTTTAAAAAAAATCTTTCATAAAGAATTTTTATAAATTGGTGTATTAAAGAATATGTCGGTGTTGACTTGTATTTAAACCCCCTCCCCCCGGGTCTACCAACAACTGTCAACCTTGATACGGCAATTTATGGACAACACTTTGTTATAATATCTGCGCCTGTCGGTCTGACACGTCCATTATCAGCATGGCTTCTAAGTCACTCCGACCATATATGGGGTGAGACAGTTCAACCATGAAAACATCATTAGTCACATCTTAGAAAATGCAGTGACGGTAAACAGTGTTGCAATTCTTTACTCCCCTTTCAGGCCCGGGCAACACACGGACGAGAAGGGAACTAAAATCATGTTCTCAATCATGAACTTCACCACCACCAGAATACTATCGAGAAAACAGAAAAATCGCCCTTCACATTTATGGAAGGCAATAGGGAACAAACCTTTGCAAACCTAGAGTAAGGATTAACTGAATCAATAATTAAATTAGCCGATAGTGTGTACATCTAGTAGTCACATTTTTATTGCTAAAGTTCGGTGTCCGTCAGCAGGGCGCGGGTAATGCCCACAAATCGACTTAGTAAAAAATATGCCCATCGAGTCCAAAACAATTGTAAACATACAAAAAGCGGTGACATCTCTCGAGCTTCCATGCTGGTCATACCTCATGTATTATGTATAAGATGATCATTTTCACTAGAATGTTGACCCCCCTATATAAGCCGAGGAATGATGCGGAATCATTATGTTGAGATATCAAATAGAGGCAGCTTCTTATAGGAGAGCTAAAGGACACCTCAGCAGTTTTTATTACGCACGGGACTGTCTGGAACTAATGCAGTCTTTACACCTACATTATAATACCGGGTTACCCGTATCTAATATCACCGGTCCGACCCTGTCTGTAACGTGTGTATTTTCAATGTTAATACATAAGCACCTGCAGAAAGTAATATAAAAAATAAATACAAATATCAGGCTAATCAAGAGCTATAAAAAAGAGCTATTTCTATGTAGAGAAATGACTTCACCGTTCCTATTTCACTATTCGGATGTTCCCATAAGTATCCGCTCCTTCTTAACGAAGCGGCATGTCGCCCGCGGAGAGTATCATACATTTATGTTAACTTTATGGAACACATATGAGACGTTAACTTTATAGAACACATGGGACGTTAACTTTATAGAACATATAAGAGACGTTAACTTTATAGAACATATAAGAGACGTTAACTTTATAGAACACATGGGACGTTAACTTTATAGAACATATAAGAGACGTTAACTTTATAGAACATATAAGAGACGTTAACTTTATAGAACATATAAGAGACGTTAACTTTATAGAACACATGGGACGTTAACTTTATAGAACACATGGGACGTTAACTTTATAGAACACATGGGACGTTAACTTTATAGAACACATGGGACGTTAACTTTATAGAACACATGGGACGTTAACGTTATAGCTCCAACTGATAATCCCAGGGGATCTCCCAAACAAAATCCACTGGCAAACATAACTTCCATAACCGGGATTGAACGCACGATCTCTTAAGTGGAAAGTAAATGCCTTAACCATTGAGCCACGCTAGTGAATCTATGAAAGGTTATCTTCTTTCAGTTTCCTTTGGAATATAGGGATGAAACTATCGAATTCCAACGATTTCTGTGTTGAGCTGTCTTCTTTAATCGTGAGGTCGCCAAAGGATTGGGTCTCTTTTTCCATTGTGCCTCTGTGTTCCTCGGCCTTTTAACTCTCCTCTCAGATTCCAGTCCAGCGCCTGACTGGCTATGCTGTCAGACTTTTTTCTGAGTTCCCCATATCCATCTCAATTCTCTACCTCCTTAGCACATTAAAACAAGACTTTTAGTACTAGATTTGTATATAAAAGTTGGGGGAAACCCCGCCCTTTGCGTTTTCATCCCTCAAAAAGGGCATCGCATTTCACTGGTCAAACACACACCCACCCACCCTTTTAAAACTAAAATGTATGTACGGTCCTTTTTACAAGATTATCTAGTTAATTGGAATGAGAGCAGAGATGTAGATGTTTGTCTTATCTAATACATGGGGTGGAGTTGGCTGTCCCATCTCATATAGGAGTTACCCAAAAGATATGCAGGAGTCACATTGTCAGACCGAAATACGCAGATATAGCAGCAGCAACGCGGAAACCATCATATAATGAATTCCGTCCTCCGGACTATATCCTGCTAATTTGAAGGAGTTTGAGAACGAACGCAGAAGACAAAATATGGAGGTATTCGCGCAACTATAACATTTAGTATCGGAGGCACACAAAAATTATAGACAAAGGAAATGGAACCCGAGGTTTAGACAATATTACTAAGTCCCTCTTCATTTTTTACTAATTTAGTGTTGGACTATCAGTGAAATGAAACTGAGCTTTAACGAAGTATTCAATGTTTAATAAATTCTAGTTGTTCAGCTGAAAACGGGTACCAGATACATGGGGTCAGGGGCGCATTGAACTGCCACAGAAGCTACGGTTGATTCATGTTAACGAAATGACTAATGAAATAACTTCTCAGTCTGGTGGTCATGTTTCTATCTTCAGTCTTGGCGAGAAATTTTCAGACCACAATGAAATAACTTCTCAGTCTGGTGGTCATGTTTCTATCTTCAGTTTTGGCGAGAAATGTTCAGATCACAAACGACACCCGATTACAAACGTGCGAAATTAAAGACGTCATTCGTGAACTATGTCACCCCAAGATTTATACAGCATACGTATATTATTTTTTTAAATGCTTTAAAAAATTTTTTTTTTTAAATTTGCTGTTTCAGTCGGCATGGAAAATACACTCAAGGGAAACTATTTGCGACCACATTTAGGGGACCCTCCAATATCCTAACGGGTTGGGAATCCGTGACCTAAGGCCCTAACACAGTTTTGTCCATAATCCGCAACTTCACCTTTTTACGGGTTCACTGTGCAAATCACAAAATGAAAGATATATATTACCTCTGTTTCCTATCTTCACTGTAGTGTCGGGATATCGCATACAGCATCAATAACCTAATGAACTGTATGATTCGCTTTATGTCCTCACTAATTCCCATCGAGTTTGGAGAATATTTTTTACTGAAGTCATATTTCACCCCTCTCTTCTCTGTATGCCGCAGGACACGCATGAATGTTGTGTTCCGCAGCCTATGCTCTCAGTTCACTTTGTGTATGTGTGAACAAATCTGTCGTATCAGTATTCAAAGTTTCTGTATGTACATATGACCCCCCTCGGTGTTTGAACGATCACCATTTCATGTCAAGAGTTCAGTATTTTAAATGCATATTATACTACAGTGACATGGGATCCACTTCAACACTCTTTCCCTGGCTACCAGAACCCACTTGTGGTGGTGGTAATAAAACGCCGTAAGATTACTTGGTTTGAATGTGTAACACAACACAGTTAACTTTTAAAAAAAACTATTTTACATGGAATATTTAACAATTGACAGTAAAGAAAATCTTGTATTGACAACATCAAGGGATGGTCCGGGCGTGATTTTTCTATACTGGCCAAGAACATGGATGTTTGGAGTACTTTTTATGCTTATGTCTTCAATGAGGCACACTTACAAATTATATGTTATTACTACTATTATTAGTTATTCAAAGCTGCAGTCGTTACTTTTTAGTTATTCAAAGCTGCAGCCGTTAATTATTAGTTATTCAAAGCTGCAGTCGTTAATTATTAGTTATTCAAAGCTGCAGTCGTTAATTATTAGTTATTCAAAGCTGCAGCCGTTAATTATTAGTTATTCAAAGCTGCAGCCGTTAATTATTAGTTATTCAAAGATGCAGTCATTATGGCAGTAGTTTTCAACCAGAGATATGTCGGCCAGTGTGCCAAAGTTTATCACTGTATGGCCGCGAAGAGAAAAATGGAAGTCATTATCAGCAACAACACATGGATGATTCTGTATCTTCTTCCAGAAATGAAGTCCATCATCAAAAGGATACATGAACATGAGATCAACTCATCCACACAGCTAAAAAGATTATGCCATACACGATCTTGGATAAAAAGAACCAGCAAGCATTTTTAGATTGAAAGCAGACCACAACAGACTCTAAACATGTATGGAACGTTTGGAATAAGCAACAACAATACATGCATGTGTAGACAATCTGCAGAAAAGAAAATATTTTACACAACTGCTAACTGGACCACACTACAAGAAAACTGTGGCCATGTGAACAAGCTCTGCAGCTGTTTTTTTTTTAAACAGCCGTGGCTTTTAGCAACAGTTCAATTTATTGAAGAAATCCTGACTATGACATGAGATGTAAGGAACAATCAAGAATATGTTTATGATGTTGCTGCAAATGGGCATTATGGTCAAGACACAACCACAAAACAACGATCATATAAAGAAATATATTACAAACACTTGGAAATGTAACAAATGTGTTACGCTTTGTGTTGTTTTAAGACATGAAACTGACCCATATAAAGAAATATATTACAAACACTTGGAAATGTAACAAATGTGTTACGCTTTGTGTTGTTTTAAGACATGAAACTGACCATATCACCCCAGTGTATTGTTCCTCCATCACAAGGAAGTTATATCCATGAACACGTAAGTAGTATACCAGGGCTGGAACGAGCCGCGGATATGACATGATATGACATGATATGCCATGATATGGCATGATATGACATGATATGACATGATAAGGTACCAGATCCAATAAGGTGATCGGATCACGACTGGGCGAACCCGCGCGGTGTGTGTGCCCGGGATCACGATATCGGCGGTGCGGGCGGCGCGGGCGCGGCGGGCGGCGCGGGTGGGGCGGCGAGGCCCCCGACCCTGAAAACTGGAAAAGGGGTGGGTGAGATTTTCCCTTTAGTTTTCGTGATAAAGAAAACGTCTATGGAAAGTTACAATGAATGAGGTCAGTATAACCAGGTCATGCGGTGGTGGGGTCATATATACCTCTACCATATGTAGATCTAGGTCAATTCCGTAGAAGGAATAGTACTGCCGTGTGTGCCACTTGTGTTTAAAATTAATATTCTGACCAGCAAAACACCATAAAATTTTATGGTACAAGGTCAATTAACCATCTGGTGGGGCACGGAAACTTACAGTGAATGATGTCAGCATAACCCGATTACGATGGTGGGGTCATCCATAATACTACTCTATTTAGATCTGGTTCAAACTGTACGATGACATAACAGAGATGCATACATTTCCACAAAGAAAATGGGTTGGAAACTTAGAAAGTATGAGGTCAGCATAACCGGGTTACGCTGTCGGGGTCATCCATAATACTACCCTATTTAGATCTGGTTCAAACTGTACGATGACATAACACAGATGCACACTTTTCCACAAAGAAAATGGGATAAAAATTTAGAAAGAATGAGGTCAGCATAACCGGGTTAAAAGGTGGGGGGGTCATATATACCTCTACCATATTTAGATCTAGGTCAATTCCTTAGCAGGAATAGTACTGACGTGTGTGGCACTTGTGTTTAAAATTCAAATTCCGACCAGCAAAACACCATAAAATTTTACGGTACAAGGTCAATTAGCCATCCGGTGGGGCACGGAAACTTACACCAAATGTTGTCAGCATAACCCCGGTTACGCTGTCGGGGTCATCCATAACACTACTCTATTAAGATATGGTTCAAACTGTGCTATGACATAACACAGATGCATACTTTTCCACAAAGAAAATAGTAATGGAAACTTAGAAAGAATAAGATCAGCATAACCGGATCACGCGATCGGTGTCAGCAATATGAATGGCATATTTAGCTCTGTTTCATTGTGTTGAAGCTCAAATTATGTTCCGAAAAACATTGTAAATCATGAGGCTACAATGTCAATTAGCCATCTGTTAGCTCACGGGCTATTTCATTATATGCTAATTAGCGTACTTTTCCACAAAGAAACCGATACTGGAATCTTAGCACGAATGATGTCAGCATAATCCGATCACGCAACCAGTATATGAAAGCGAACACCCTTTATCTATCTTAGCTGTCTCTGTATATAATCACTATAAGCATGGTTGGTGTCCGAATGTAGGGATATCGTTTTGTGATCATGCTATATTATTATTAATGATATTAATATACTGATACAAATGCTATTTAAATTATTAGTTTGAATTTCAAACAGTATTTTACAAAATATTTCCAACTCTATGAAATAGTTTAAAACGAAAAATAAATCCCTATATAAACTCCTGTGATAAACCACAGGTAAAGCGTAACGGCTTAATTACTGGCTCGAGACGGCGTACGCGTGTCAATCGATAATCACCAAGCGTGACGGCTTGACCACAGTGTAAAATGTATTAGAGTAACACAGACACTGACAAAATAATTGGGGGTAATTATAAGAAACATATATATATGCATGAAGCATACATAAGCGTGAACATGTCGCATTCATAACATTCCTTGAATTACTGAAAACGGTTAAAAATTAGTCTTACTATTAAACAATGAAAATTTTTAAAAACTGGTCTGTTAAATGCTTACAATACGGCCACCTGGTAGAGCTTAACACCTTTTGTTCTGACGCTCGTCTCTGGCATGTTTATTACCACAATTTTGAATATTTGTAAATGTGACTCTACAACCCGATTTAGCAATGTGTTATGAGTGTTCTCAAATTCCCCTAAGTCTTTGTACATATATAGTTAAATATACCTTGATGCAATAGTTAGAAATTGTAAGAAATTAATAAAATTTCATTATTACAGGCCCTCAATAGCTGTTTTTCTTTCCGTTCTTCCTAGCTTCGGCCTTTTCTTTTGTTTATCTTCATGTTAAAGGTTTGGTATGTTTGATGTAATCGGGGTGTTTATCTTTGTATGTGTTCTTATGACGCTGGTGGAAGTGCTTGGTTTTTATATTGTTTTCTTCAGTTGTTTTTGTTGCTTTGGTGATGTGATCTAAGTATGTTATATATAGATGGACACACACACACACACACACATACTTACAGATATTTTCAAAGCTCTGTAGCGTGTTTAAATCTTTACAAAAGAAACATTTGTTCCGTTCTTCCTAGCTTCTGCCTTTTCTTGGTTTATCTTCATGTTAAAGGTTTGGTCTGTTTGATGTAATCTGGGTGTTTATCTTTGTATGTGTTATTATGACGCTGGCAGTAGTGCTTGGTCGTCTGCGAAGCGCAATTCGTTTGAGTTATCTCTTATATTGTTTTCTTCAGTTGTTTTTGCTGCTTTGGTGATGTGATCTAAGTATGTTATATATAGATGGACACACACACACACACACATACTTACATATATTTTCAAAGCTCTGTAGCGTGTTTAAAGCTTTACAAAAGAAACATTTTACATCTATGCACATTCTCAAACCCTTACAGTTGAGTGATTCCAAGTTGTTATCAAACACGGTTCGGAGTTTCCACACAATTGGAGTTATTAATAAACAATTGGAGTTATTAATAAACAATCTCTTTTAATGTCAAATTTTAAAGAAAGAAGCGCATTAGTCATAATATGAATAAGGGTCTCCACACATTCTTCTGTGCCTTGGCCAACGGTTCTCATTATTTTATGCTTATATTCAAGTGCTTCTCACATTGTAAAATTGAAAATTATGGTGCTGGGTGGTTAATATAACTCATATAACAAAAATGTTCTCAGTATATTCACACTAGCTTCTATCATATTCTACCCTGTTTAATATTTTCTTAGTATGTTCTCACTAGGCTCTGCAACTATTTTCTCACTTCACGCTTTAGCCATGGTCGCCGGGTGGTCTCTGTATGAGCTTCAACTATGTTCTACCATATTATCAGTATGGTCTCGCTAGCTTCTAACATTGTCTACTTTGGGTCAATATTTTCTTAGTATATTCTCGGTAGGTTCTTCAATTATGTTTTCAGTCCCCGCTTCAATTATGGTATCTCTCTTTTAAGTTATTGTTTCTTTGCCAACAGTTCTCATAATAACATATATCCCACACCACAAACGTCATGTTTATCAGTTTTCTGAATTAGCAGTTCTATACCCATAATAGTTACCCTACCTTTAAATAACACAGAGGAAAAGGCCAAGGGTTCTCACACCTTTAGGGTGGTTTGGGTGCTTGAATTAACTTGACTAGCTTATGACCCCAAACCATGATGGGGTTTCTAATGTTATCTTGGTCTGTGTATAACCCTTGTATAAATTAGTTCTGGGCTCAGCAGGTCTACCTATATCGAATATATAGAGAGCGAAGGTTCTGTTCTTCATGATCTGTGGATAACTTCTGAGTTCTGTACCGGTCAATAACTTGAACCTCTGTAGTTTATAGAAGCTTTCTTTGTAACAAGACAAAGCATATAGTACAACGAACCAGACAATACACATATACAAATATAACAATGATTAAACCCGAACCATAAAAACGTGACAGACATATTTGTTCAGAGATATAAAACATATTTATTTTATGATTCGCGTACCTTTTTCCAAAATAATTAAGAAAGAATAAAAAAAGGTTCATGGTATAATTGACTGTTCATAGGAGTCACAGTTGGTTGTAGTTTTCGTCTCCTGGTTGGCTTCTTCTTTTTCTGTTCTGGTTGGTTGTGGGTTGCTACAGGCATCTCAGGTACATATGTGGGTTCGTAGTCGGCCGTGAGATACATCTCTAGATTACCAAAATACTACTCTGTGGGTGTAGCCATTTTGTTGGCTGTATTAGTAACTGTGTTTGCAGCTGGAGCCGTTGAATCGGTTTTTGTGCCAAAAAACACCATACACTCTATCAAATTCTTTCAGAATGACCTCTCGGAGGTCTACGAGGTCTACAAATTCTTGACGACTCATTGTGATGCCGGTTCTAGTTGGATACTTTATATTTGCATCACCATAGTAACGCCGAACATGGATAAGTGGTCTCTTGAATGATGTTACGGCTACAGCATTAACACCATCACCTAATGGTTTATCATATCATTGCCTCTGGAAAAATAGGTAGTTGAGGACCTCATATTCCTAATTATTGAAATGACAGTACACCATATTGAAATGACAGTTTATTTTCCCAGTGTGTGACTGTGAAACGTGGAAATATAAGCGGCAGTGACACATCAAGCCCTTTTAACATTAATAGAGCAAGGACAAATGGTGAGTTAGTCAACTTAATCATTGGGCTGGCTCAAAGCTTTTTTTTTAAATGATGAGGTCTGTCTAAAGTGTAAGCCTGACTATTATTTCTTCCCTGTTCGTAGTGATCTATGATCTTACGTCTATGGGTGCTATCAAGCAAGGGTGAAATGACTAGCTCAAGCTCATTGACCCGCCTTTGAAACCGTTCCCGGTCTAAAGCAAAATAACTTCTTGTATAATGATGAGCTTCAGCCACAAAAATATAGGTAGTTATCAATTTACCCCCTGTAGCAAAATGAACCTGTAGAGTAAACAAGAGGAATATCCATTAGCTCGGCTTGTTACAGTTACTTATAGGTTAGCACACTAAAGAAAAAAAAGTTCGCATTAGCTGTACGTGCATATTATTATACACTAGTTACTCCACCACGGATATAATCCTCCCCCGGTGTAGTGATATCATAGGAAGAAAAAGTACCACGACAAAATAGTCTCTGTTCGGTAATGATATTATTATTATAATTTTTTTTTTTTCATTTTTTTATTTTTTTTCAAAGGTTAGCCTAAACACAAACAACTAAACTCCAATTACCTCCTTACAACAACAACCAATATATATGTATACATACACATAATACCTTTCTACGATCCTGTTTGCTTTCAGTTCCTGAGACAGCGTGACAATGGGTGATGGTAGCTGTAGGATAATCATGCTCCCATTTAGCATTAATCTGACTAAGTGATGGTAAACATGATTCTAGACTATTGGTCCCTGACTCACCAGCTAGCTGAATGGTTTTTGTCTCTGATGATGGGTCTGATACGGCTTCACTTCTGGGTTTAAAGAGCGTGGCTAGCGTTAAAGGTGAATTAAAGACAGAGCAGCTTATCGGGGACATCGACATATCTTCATTGTCTGACCACCCATCACTGTCTTCATTACTACCAACGACCTCAGTTGCCTCAGAAGCTGAACACCAAGAAAAAAGGCTCCCAAGTGGACATCTATCGATCTGCATTTTCACTGGCGACGTTGGTCGTATCGGCTTTTTGTTGTTGGTGTTTAAAAGACACTAATGATGGAGAAGCCACACCTACCAGCTGCCTACGGGTAATGTTAGTGCCTATAAGAGTGAAGTGTATTATAGGGTTTGTGTGCCGCCTTCAACATTAACCACTACCAGTAATAATCTGCCGAACTAGCTAAACTCACCCGCACCGCATAAACAATAGCTAAACATATAGGGTAGCTTGTTATGGGGTGGTACCTGAGCGATACGTAGTGAACATTTTATTAGTGTGTAACCTATACATAAAGGATGAAAAAAGGCTAACCTTCGTCATTGGCTTAAACATGCACACCTCTGAGAATGACATCTCAGCACGGGCTATAAATACGAAAGCATATGATTCTGATACTAACAAACGAGCAAACACCTAGTTTTATATACGAACCAGCTACACCAATCGCCTGTATTGCACTATTGAAGCACAACCGAATAGGCAATACAGGTTTGGTACTGTGCACACACTTGGAGTAACCCATTCATCCCATTGGGTGATGTGTGTATATTTGTAGGACCAAACATTTAAAAAAAAATCATACGTTATCGGCACTTACTAATAGAAACTACCGGAACTTTGTCATTTTGAAGAATGACTTATGTAAGTAATGTTGTTAATATCTGAACAGGTGGTTTGTTATTCTAACAGGATTTTCGATCATAGTATTGTTTTTGTCTCTTCTTCTTCAGACATGTGTTAACGGGCACATTCGCTACCTTTTCTATGGTATTTTGATGTTAAATTTAATGTCTGACATGTGTGAAATTCTATAGGGTTTTGGTTGTTGGCCCGTTTTGGTAGTTGCCAGCCTGTGGGCGTGGAAACAAGTTGGTGTAAATGTGAATACATTTGTGTATTTTTGGTGTGTATAGATACACTAACATCCCGGTGATATATTTGGGTCTTATTTATTACTATTGTTGTGCTCGTTGTATATGTATATTGTTTGAGCTGTGTATGTATAGCCTGAATATGTGTTAGGGCTAACTATGTTTGGTATCTGCTTGGGAATTGGCTTATTTACGCAGTCCATCTATTTTCCACAGACCAAGACGTCCACCAAAACCTTCCGGTGTGTTCAATGCTTGAAACCTTTCAGCCGCCTTTACACACTGCAAAGACATACACAAGATCTTCACCTTAAAAAAAGACATAACTGTAATTTTTGTGTTAATGTTTACACAGACGCTTCAACATTAAGACAGCACAAGCAGAAGTGTCATACACCCCAATTAGTAACAACGGATGGGACTTTTAAACCTAGCGAGGGGCATCATAGTAATTTAACACCAACCAAGAATATGATACTAGTTGATCCCCAGGTGGTCGACACCTTGCTGTATAAAACAGTCTATAAACCACCTGCTTCTTTAACTGATTCTACGGGTGAGTTGGACCAAGATATGCGGGCGGTTTTAGCTCGTGGTGATTTAACCAATCATGAAAAATCTACACTATACCAAAAAACATTACAACAGTATTTGAATCGACTCAGTCAATACAAAAACATACCGATGAAGCTATTAGAGAGCACGCAGTGTTCGGTACCAAGTGTCTTAATACAGAAAGATGAAGAACCCACTGAGAAAATTCCAGAGAAAGGCGAAGTGATGTCTAAGATGCCACTGCTTCAACATAGGCGGGTATCTAAAAGAACAAAAAGTAAAACAATGGACAAAAGTCTGATTTGGGATAAGTGGTAGAAAAACTGTAGAAGGCAACGCACCATTACACAACAACTTGTCACCTGTTTAAACTAATATGATACTTATATGTTACAGTAATAAACAAAATAAAATAATAAAACCACAACCATGTTGTTGTATTTTGTCTGTATTTATGTATTTGTGTGTGTGTGACTATGTGTAAAAATAAAAAATATTGCTCATAAACATAAAAAAACTATGACGATTTCCCTCCTAGCACTGGATCCCGTGTAGATACATGCTAAAAGACCCCGTGCTGCACGGGATCCCGTGTAACACGGGTTTCTCATCTTGGACCTACACGGGAGCCCGTGTTACACGGGCCCGTGCAGCACGCGGTCTTTTAGCATGTATCTACACGGGATCCAGTGCTAGGAGGGAAATCGTCATAGTTTTTTTATGTTTATGAGCAATCTTTTTTATTTTTACACATAGTCACACACACACAAATACATAAATACAGACAAAATACAACAACATGGTTGTGGTTTTATTATTTTATTTTGTTTATTACTGTAACATATAAGTATCATATTAGTTTAAACAGGTGACAAGTTGTTGTGTAATGGTGCGTTGCCTTCTACAGTTTTTCTACCACTTATCCCAAATCAGACTTTTGTCCATTGTTTTACTTTTTGTTCTTTTAGATACCCGCCTATGTTGAAGCAGTGGCATCTTAGACATCACTTCGCCTTTCTCTGGAATTTTCTCAGTGGGTTCTTCATCTTTCTGTATTAAGACACTTGGTACCGAACACTGCGTGCTCTCTAATAGCTTCATCGGTATGTTTTTGTATTGACTGAGTCGATTCAAATACTGTTGTAATGTTTTTTGGTATAGTGTAGATTTTTCATGATTGGTTAAATCACCACGAGCTAAAACCGCCCGCATATCTTGGTCCAACTCACCCGTAGAATCAGTTAAAGAAGCAGGTGGTTTATAGACTGTTTTATACAGCAAGGTGTCGACCACCTGGGGATCAACTAGTATCATGTTCTTGGTTGGTGTTAAATTACTATGATGCCCCTCGCTAGGTTTAAAAGTCCCATCCGTTGTTACTAATTGGGGTGTATGACACTTCTGCTTGTGCTGTCTTAATGTTGAAGCGTCTGTGTAAACATTAACACAAAAATTACAGTTATGTCTTTTTTTAAGGTGAAGATCTTGTGTATGTCTTTGCAGTGTGTAAAGGCGGCTGAAAGGTTTCAAGCATTGAACACACCGGAAGGTTTTGGTGGACGTCTTGGTCTGTGGAAAATAGATGGACTGCGTAAATAAGCCAATTCCCAAGCAGATACCAAACATAGTTAGCCCTAACACATATTCAGGCTATACATACACAGCTCAAACAATATACATATACAACGAGCACAACAATAGTAATAAATAAGACCCAAATATATCACCGGGATGTTAGTGTATCTATACACACCAAAAATACACAAATGTATTCACATTTACACCAACTTGTTTCCACGCCCACAGGCTGGCAACTACCAAAACGGGCCAACAACCAAAACCCTATAGAATTTCACACATGTCAGACATTAAATTTAACATCAAAATACCATAGAAAAGGTAGCGAATGTGCCCGTTAACACATGTCTGAAGAAGAAGAGACAAAAACAATACTATGATCGAAAATCCTGTTAGAATAACAAACCACCTGTTCAGATATTAACAACATTACTTACATAAGTCATTCTTCAAAATGACAAAGTTCCGGTAGTTTCTATTAGTAAGTGCCGATAACGTATGATTTTTTTTTAAATGTTTGGTCCTACAAATATACACACATCACCCAATGGGATGAATGGGTTACTCCAAGTGTGTGCACAGTACCAAACCTGTATTGCCTATTCGGTTATGCTTCAATAGTGCAATACAGGCGATTGGTGTAGCTGGTTCGTATATAAAACTAGGTGTTTGCTCGTTTGTTAGTATCAGAATCATATGCTTTCGTATTTATAGCCCGTGCTGAGATGTCATTCTCAGAGGTGTGCATGTTTAAGCCAATGACGAAGGTTAGCCTTTTTTCATCCTTTATGTATAGGTTACACACTAATAAAATGTTCACTACGTATCGCTCAGGTACCACCCCATAACAAGCTACCCTATATGTTTAGCTATTGTTTATGCGGTGCGGGTGAGTTTAGCTAGTTCGGCAGATTATTACTGGTAGTGGTTAATGTTGAAGGCGGCACACAAACCCTATAATACACTTCACTCTTATAGGCACTAACATTACCCGTAGGCAGCTGGTAGGTGTGGCTTCTCCATCATTAGTGTCTTTTAAACACCAACAACAAAAAGCCGATACGACCAACGTCGCCAGTGAAAATGCAGATCGATAGATGTCCACTTGGGAGCCTTTTTTCTTGGTGTTCAGCTTCTGAGGCAACTGAGGTCGTTGGTAGTAATGAAGACAGTGATGGGTGGTCAGACAATGAAGATATGTCGATGTCCCCGATAAGCTGCTCTGTCTTTAATTCACCTTTAACGCTAGCCACGCTCTTTAAACCCAGAAGTGAAGCCGTATCAGACCCATCATCAGAGACAAAAACCATTCAGCTAGCTGGTGAGTCAGGGACCAATAGTCTAGAATCATGTTTACCATCACTTAGTCAGATTAATGCTAAATGGGAGCATGATTATCCTACAGCTACCATCACCCATTGTCACGCTGTCTCAGGAACTGAAAGCAAACAGGATCGTAGAAAGGTATTATGTGTATGTATACATATATATTGGTTGTTGTTGTAAGGAGGTAATTGGAGTTTAGTTGTTTGTGTTTAGGCTAACCTTTGAAAAAAAATAAAAAAATGAAAAAAAAAAAATTATAATAATAATATCATTACCGAACAGAGACTATTTTGTCGTGGTACTTTTTCTTCCTATGATATCACTACACCGGGGGAGGATTATATCCGTGGTGGAGTAACTAGTGTATAATAATATGCACGTACAGCTAATGCGAACTTTTTTTTCTTTAGTGTGCTAACCTATAAGTAACTGTAACAAGCCGAGCTAATGGATATTCCTCTTGTTTACTCTACAGGTTCATTTTGCTACAGGGGGTAAATTGATAACTACCTATATTTTTGTGGCTGAAGCTCATCATTATACAAGAAGTTATTTTGCTTTAGACCGGGAACGGTTTCAAAGGCGGGTCAATGAGCTTGAGCTAGTCATTTCACCCTTGCTTGATAGCACCCATAGACGTAAGATCATAGATCACTACGAACAGGGAAGAAATAATAGTCAGGCTTACACTTTAGACAGACCTCATCATTTAAAAAAAAAGCTTTGAGCCAGCCCAATGATTAAGTTGACTAACTCACCATTTGTCCTTGCTCTATTAATGTTAAAAGGGCTTGATGTGTCACTGCCGCTTATATTTCCACGTTTCACAGTCACACACTGGGAAAATAAACTGTCATTTCAATATGGTGTACTGTCATTTCAATAATTAGGAATATGAGGTCCTCAACTACCTATTTTTCCAGAGGCAATGATATGATAAACCATTAGGTGATGGTGTTAATGCTGTAGCCGTAACATCATTCAAGAGACCACTTATCCATGTACGGCGTTACTATGGTGATGCAAATATAAAGTATCCAACTAGAACCGGCATCACAATGAGTCGTCAAGAATTTGTAGACCTCGTAGACCTCCGAGAGGTCATTCTGAAAGAATTTGATAGAGTGTGTGGTGTTTTTTGGCACAAAAACCGATTCAACGGCTCCAGCTGCAAACACAGTTACTAATACAGCCAACAAAATGGCTACACCCACAGAGTAGTATTTTGGTAATCTAGAGATGTATCTCACGGCCGACTACGAACCCACATATGTACCTGAGATGCCTGTAGCAACCCACAACCAACCAGAACAGAAAAAGAAGAAGCCAACCAGGAGACGAAAACTACAACCAACTGTGACTCCTATGAACAGTCAATTATACCATGAACCTTTTTTTATTCTTTCTTAATTATTTTGGAAAAAGGTACGCGAATCATAAAATAAATATGTTTTATATCTCTGAACAAATATGTCTGTCACGTTTTTATGGTTCGGGTTTAATCATTGTTATATTTGTATATGTGTATTGTCTGGTTCGTTGTACTATATGCTTTGTCTTGTTACAAAGAAAGCTTCTATAAACTACAGAGGTTCAAGTTATTGACCGGTACAGAACTCAGAAGTTATCCACAGATCATGAAGAACAGAACCTTCGCTCTCTATATATTCGATATAGGTAGACCTGCTGAGCCCAGAACTAATTTATACAAGGGTTATACACAGACCAAGATAACATTAGAAACCCCATCATGGTTTGGGGTCATAAGCTAGTCAAGTTAATTCAAGCACCCAAACCACCCTAAAGGTGTGAGAACCCTTGGCCTTTTCCTCTGTGTTATTTAAAGGTAGGGTAACTATTATGGGTATAGAACTGCTAATTCAGAAAACTGATAAACATGACGTTTGTGGTGTGGGATATATGTTATTATGAGAACTGTTGGCAAAGAAACAATAACTTAAAAGAGAGATACCATAATTGAAGCGGGGACTGAAAACATAATTGAAGAACCTACCGAGAATATACTAAGAAAATATTGACCCAAAGTAGACAATGTTAGAAGCTAGCGAGACCATACTGATAATATGGTAGAACATAGTTGAAGCTCATACAGAGACCACCCGGCGACCATGGCTAAAGCGTGAAGTGAGAAAATAGTTGCAGAGCCTAGTGAGAACATACTAAGAAAATATTAAACAGGGTAGAATATGATAGAAGCTAGTGTGAATATACTGAGAACATTTTTGTTATATGAGTTATATTAACCACCCAGCACCATAATTTTCAATTTTACAATGTGAGAAGCACTTGAATATAAGCATAAAATAATGAGAACCGTTGGCCAAGGCACAGAAGAATGTGTGGAGACCCTTATTCATATTATGACTAATGCGCTTCTTTCTTTAAAATTTGACATTAAAAGAGATTGTTTATTAATAACTCCAATTGTTTATTAATAACTCCAATTGTGTGGAAACTCCGAACCGTGTTTGATAACAACTTGGAATCACTCAACTGTAAGGGTTTGAGAATGTGCATAGATGTAAAATGTTTCTTTTGTAAAGCTTTAAACACGCTACAGAGCTTTGAAAATATATGTAAGTATGTGTGTGTGTGTGTGTGTGTGTGTCCATCTATATATAACATACTTAGATCACATCACCAAAGCAGCAAAAACAACTGAAGAAAACAATATAAGAGATAACTCAAACGAATTGCGCTTCGCAGACGACCAAGCACTACTGCCAGCGTCATAAGAACACATACAAAGATAAACACCCAGATTACATCAAACAGACCAAACCTTTAACATGAAGATAAACCAAGAAAAGGCAGAAGCTAGGAAGAACGGAACAAATGTTTCTTTTGTAAAGATTTAAACACGCTACAGAGCTTTGAAAATATCTGTAAGTATGTGTGTGTGTGTGTGTGTGTCCATCTATATATAACATACTTAGATCACATCACCAAAGCAACAAAAACAACTGAAGAAAACAATATAAAAACCAAGCACTTCCACCAGCGTCATAAGAACACATACAAAGATAAACACCCCGATTACATCAAACATACCAAACCTTTAACATGAAGATAAACAAAAGAAAAGGCCGAAGCTAGGAAGAACGGAAAGAAAAACAGCTATTGAGGGCCTGTAATAATGAAATTTTATTAATTTCTTACAATTTCTAACTATTGCATCAAGGTATATTTAACTATATATGTACAAAGACTTAGGGGAATTTGAGAACACTCATAACACATTGCTAAATCGGGTTGTAGAGTCACATTTACAAATATTCAAAATTGTGGTAATAAACATGCCAGAGACGAGCGTCAGAACAAAAGGTGTTAAGCTCTACCAGGTGGCCGTATTGTAAGCATTTAACAGACCAGTTTTTAAAAATTTTCATTGTTTAATAGTAAGACTAATTTTTAACCGTTTTCAGTAATTCAAGGAATGTTATGAATGCGACATGTTCACGCTTATGTATGCTTCATGCATATATATATGTTTCTTATAATTACCCCCAATTATTTTGTCAGTGTCTGTGTTACTCTAATACATTTTACACTGTGGTCAAGCCGTCACGCTTGGTGATTATCGATTGACACGCGTACGCCGTCTCGAGCCAGTAATTAAGCCGTTACGCTTTACCTGTGGTTTATCACAGGAGTTTATATAGGGATTTATTTTTCGTTTTAAACTATTTCATAGAGTTGGAAATATTTTGTAAAATACTGTTTGAAATTCAAACTAATAATTTAAATAGCATTTGTATCAGTATATTAATATCATTAATAATAATATAGCATGATCACAAAACGATATCCCTACATTCGGACACCAACCATGCTTATAGTGATTATATACAGAGACAGCTAAGATAGATAAAGGGTGTTCGCTTTCATATACTGGTTGCGTGATCGGATTATGCTGACATCATTCGTGCTAAGATTCCAGTATCGGTTTCTTTGTGGAAAAGTACGCTAATTAGCATATAATGAAATAGCCCGTGAGCTAACAGATGGCTAATTGACCTTGTAGCCTCATGATTTACAATGTTTTTCGGAACATAATTTGAGCTTCAACACAATGAAACAGAGCTAAATATGCCATTCATATTGCTGACACCGATCGCGTGATCCGGTTATGCTGATCTTATTCTTTCTAAGTTTCCATTACTATTTTCTTTGTGGAAAAGTATGCATCTGTGTTATGTCATAGCACAGTTTGAACCATATCTTAATAGAGTAGTGTTATGGATGACCCCGACAGCGTAACCGGGGTTATGCTGACAACATTTGGTGTAAGTTTCCGTGCCCCACCGGATGGCTAATTGACCTTGTACCGTAAAATTTTATGGTGTTTTGCTGGTCGGAATTTGAATTTTAAACACAAGTGCCACACACGTCAGTACTATTCCTGCTAAGGAATTGACCTAGATCTAAATATGGTAGAGGTATATATGACCCCCCACCTTTTAACCCGGTTATGCTGACCTCATTCTTTCTAAATTTTTATCCCATTTTCTTTGTGGAAAAGTGTGCATCTGTGTTATGTCATCGTACAGTTTGAACCAGATCTAAATAGGGTAGTATTATGGATGACCCCGACAGCGTAACCCGGTTATGCTGACCTCATACTTTCTAAGTTTCCAACCCATTTTCTTTGTGGAAATGTATGCATCTCTGTTATGTCATCGTACAGTTTGAACCAGATCTAAATAGAGTAGTATTATGGATGACCCCACCATCGTAATCGGGTTATGCTGACATCATTCACTGTAAGTTTCCGTGCCCCACCAGATGGTTAATTGACCTTGTACCATAAAATTTTATGGTGTTTTGCTGGTCAGAATATTAATTTTAAACACAAGTGGCACACACGGCAGTACTATTCCTTCTACGGAATTGACCTAGATCTACATATGGTAGAGGTATATATGACCCCACCACCGCATGACCTGGTTATACTGACCTCATTCATTGTAACTTTCCATAGACGTTTTCTTTATCACGAAAACTAAAGGGAAAATCTCACCCACCCCTTTTCCAGTTTTCAGGGTCGGGGGCCTCGCCGCCCCACCCGCGCCGCCCGCCCCGCCGATATCGTGATCCCGGGCACACACACCGCGCGGGTTCGCCCAGTCGTGATCCGATCACCTTATTGGATCTGGTACCTTATCATGTCATATCATGTCATATCATGCCATATCATGGCATATCATGTCATATCATGTCATATCCGCGGCTCGTTCCAGCCCTGGTATACTACTCACGTACGAGAAGGTATCAACTCAAAAGAAAAATGTTCCAGTATGAGCGCGTACAGAGACAACAGAATCCACATGCAGAAACTCTACTTAAAAGACAAATTGTGTTAACTGATATATCAACTGCAGAATGAGGGGATTAAAATCCACCCTTCACAGGTCGGGTTCACAGTTATGGCAAAGCAGATTTTACTACCAAAGCCTATAAAATTCTCCCTGTCCTGTTAGCAAGACAGCTTGCAGCAATTGTGACGGGAAACTCAACTAGTATTGACAATGAAAAGAAAGAGAAAAGGAAGAACTAAAACTGCACCAACCCATGACCACAATGTGGGCTTGCACCAAAAATTGTGAGTCACTTGTTTCGGGCGTGTAACATTGATTTTCATCAGTTAGGAGGATTACCCATTTGTTGCCGTGTCAAGAGGCCATTAATCAACATTTTCAGCTGTCTAATATTACTTTAAACTCTGTATTGCTAATGTTTGTTGTGGGTATGATATTCTCTACTTCTACACCAGGTCATAGATTCTTGTACATCCTTCTGCTCATCCCTTTGTGTACACAATATATTTTATGGATACTGTTTCACGGTATGTGGATTCTATTGTCTTCTTTCGTTCACTTGAAACATGTCTATATCTATAATTCTGTCTCCTGAATAAAACTCACTGCTTTGTAGTTCATACAGTGGCCCATAGATCTTTGATTCCGGTGTTGTTTCTTCTGGCCAATATGTCTGCCTCGGGTATCATACTCAGAACACCTTTGACGTATATGTTTAGTACTCTGTGTAGCCTGTCCAAATGGCCGTATTGCCAATCTTGAACTTTGTGTACATGTGACTGCGGAGTCGGTTGTATCCCGAGGTGTAGAATTACATCTTGTTCTGATGTGTTCATTGTGTGCTAGCCATCTTGTATTGGCGTTTGTGGCTTTCTTATTTATTTGATCATCTGTTTTTCTGATGGTAGGTGATCGGTACACCTGGTTGGTCTTCGGCAGCACCTTCTTTAGCCAGTTTTGTCTGCTTTTTCATTTCCTGGTATTCCACAGCGAGTTATCCACAGCATGGTTACCCTATACTGGTAAGACAGTTCATTAAGTAGTTTTTGTAAGTCTGTTAGTTTTCCAGACTGGAGAGTTTGAAACACTGACCTTGCATCTGTCAGGAATACCGTGGGCCAGGGTTGGAGTTCAGCAGTTTTTCAGTTGCCAACCTAATTGCCTGGATATCTGCAACATTATTAATGCACAATTTCCCTGTTGGTGTTTTGATCCCATCTGTAGACTTGTGTGGATATTCTATATATACACCTGCACCTCCATTCCTCACTGCATTCTGTGCCGATTGTATCGTTCAAAAACTGGTTTCTGTACCTACCTGCTGGTCGCCACGCTCAAAACTAACTGTCACGGATGCATGACCTTTTGTCTCTGTCTTGCATCCCTATGGCCACAACATATATGGCATACCTGATACACCACACATTATTTATGTTATGTCTTTCCTGGCACAAGTTTATCATGTTACAGGTATTTAGTTGATAGGGTCACCCATGTGTTGTCTGCCTAAAAGGGGAAGAAACAATAGCCACACTGTTTTCGTTACATGTATGCTGCAGAAGACAACTAACAATGTTATACGGTGGACTTGGCTGTCACATCCCATATAGGAACAAAGTAACTCAGAGGCTATGTTGAAGTTGAATGTGCCAGGCCGAAAAGCGCAGCTATTGCAGTTAAGCTGTAAACCATGACACCGAACATTACATTTTCTGGACAATGCTGTGCTATTGTGCAGGATATTTGTGAACGAACGCAGGAGTGGATAGGTTGTTAGTTCATTCTTGATGAATATTTCTCGATCTATTTTGCACTTTGTAGTATGTATAAAATTACGTTGTTGTTAATTTTGTAAATATATTCTGTCTTCAAACAACACAAAGATGAACAAAAATGTTGCATTTCCAAATATTTATTGATGTAATCTATACATTTATATTTGAATTACTGGACCACTTTAATCTGCAAAATACTTATTAAACTTTTAGACTTAATGGAATCCCCAACCGTAGCGTTTTTATGGATCAAATATTTGTGTTATAGTAAACCTGTTTTAGGAGTGTTATAATACAAAAAGTTGGGTTTGCAAACATTTTCATTACTTCTTAGATATACTATATGTACGTTTCTCTATGAGTGTCAGTACCCCACTTATCATCATCATGTTCCGTCGGCGCAATGGAGGTTGGCTGCGACAGACCTTCAACATCCCCATGCGTCTTGTTTTGGTGGTTTACTCTGCTAGACTGTATCCTGTCCTCGCCCCTGTGTTGCCGGGGCCCAAAATGGGAGCATAGAATAGCAACACTGTTTACCTTCCACGCATGTCGTAAAAGGCGACTAAGGAGGTTATGGGATGGAGTTGGCTGACCCATCCCATATAGGGTCAGAGACCCAAAGCCATGCTGAAGTCGGATGTGTCAGGCTGAAAGGCGCAGATATCGCAGCATTGCTGTAAACCATGATACAATGCATTCCGTTCTCTGGACTACATCCTGCTAATCTGCAGGAGTTTGAGAACGAACGAAGAAGTATCCTGTCCACCTTGTTATGTTCCTTTCCCACTTGTATCTCTTCCTACCTCTGATTTTATCCTCAAGTAAGGTCTTCAAAAAGGTGTCATGTCTTTTAACATGCCCAAAATAATTTATTTGTTTGATCTTTATAATTCTTTCTTCATATTCAGTGTTACCGCCGAAGACAGATGTGTCGGACCATTGGTGCAAATAAAACGGCAACACAACGCATTTCCATTCTCTGGACTACATCCTGCTGGAAATCTAGTGGGACAGAGATCCAGCGGGAGTTTGAGAATGAACGCTGAAGAAGAAGAATATTCAGTGTTGTTAGAACCTCTGTTTTCTTCTTTTTCTATGATGTTCTCCCTATCCTTCTATATATCCACATATCAAAGTCATCACTTCTGTCTTCTAAATTGTTTACTGTCCATGTTTCTGAGTCATACATTAATATAGAATAGATGTAGACATTTTATAATTCTCATGCTCAGCTGGTTTGTAATTTGTTTAGATGTCAATATTTTCGTCATGTCATTGAAAGTACTTTTAGCCATTAATATTATCCATTTAATTTCTGTTTCACATCTACCATCATTTGTTATTGTGTCAGAGATAATGATAATGTTCTACTTGTAGTTTCTCTCCATTATATTTTTATGTTTAGCACTTGTTCTTCTGTGACATTGCTGATTACCATGACTTTTCATTTAATGTTTATATCCACTTCTTTAATTTGATCCATATTTGGCATCACATTCCAGTAATACGCTAACTACACCATCAAAACTGCATAATCCATAAAGCACAAATGTAAACTTGGAAACATGTCCATCACATAATGATACCGGAGAAAAAAACCGCCGCACACACCTATTCTTTTATCTACAATCTTTACATAAAACAGTAAATGAATGAATAGTCAAAAAATTCATTCTGCATATATACTCCCAGAGAGTTATGTATACAGTAATATAATAACATATGTAATATGTAAGTACAACATAACACATTTGCCAGGTGTGTGCACATTAGAATGCGCATGATGTGGTCGAAAACCAACAAACACTGTTTTGCACCGTGACTGAACTATCAATTGTTGTAAGAGATAAGGTGGGCAAAAGATTTACTACATTGTACTCATGTTTCTTATATGTGCCCATCACTCAGCAGAGCAGTATGCTGCCTACAGAAAGTATTTCAGTTAACTCCATAGCTCAAGTGGTAATTTCAGAAAAACCAGATGTTGCAATCCAATTGTGAATGTATCTCATGGACACACATAACATGAATTAACAACTGTGACGCAGAGATCTGACAATAACGAGAACTAAAATGAGACATTTGGAAGAGTAATATCACGAAATGGACAGGTTACAGTCTAGCAGAGTGTGCCACCAAGACAAAAGTTGGAGGTCTGTTAGAGCGAATCTTTGTTGCGGAGACGGTACTTAATGATGATAATGATATGCGCGCAAGTTATTTTAATAATACAGCTGAAGGTGCCTAGTCAGAATACTATCACAGTCAGGCAGGCCTAACAAGAAAGGAGGAAGTTGCAGAAAACAGAAAGATGGGATTATTCTTCTGGGCAGACTTACTTTCCCATCTCTTTATTCGAAAAATTCAGAAAAATAGTATAATGTTCCGCTTTGAGTTTATCGATTTTGTCCCGCTACACTTACGCGACGCATGCATCTAGTCAGGTGGAAGGGGCGAAGGGAATTACATGAATGCATACCCAAAAACGTTATCAGAAAGTATTATCATGTGTTTTTTTAGTCTATTTTTCATTTAGCTGTCTGACTTATTAACAAAAATTAAGTACAAAACTAGTGGCTGACAATAGTACAGCATGTGTTTGGAGTTGAGTCACGGTTCAATGAACATACTTGTTTATCAATCATAAAGAGTGTAAAAGATGATAGTTGTGTTAATGTACATGCATAACAGTCATGCACACTACTAGTGCAAATAGTGCACAGGTAACAACCCGATACTGGAAATGCGAAGGCTGGGGTAACACAGGGCAAATGCAAAAATGAACGGAAATAGAAATACTGCCATCAATGTTATAAACAAAATATATTGATGAGACAGTGACAAATGATGTTTTGACTACTGAAAAGCCTTCATCAGGATGGGAGACAACAGACAAAAAATATACTAAACATAGAAAGCATATGTGATGATGAAGGGGGGGGGGAAGAGATTAAAGCTTGGTATGAGGAAAAGAGGAGACTCAGTATGCCAAGCGGACAAGAGAGTGGTGATGATGTGAACGATATGATCAAATGGAACAAAATATAAAATTGAGAATAAAACGGGTTACTTATCTCGTAATGCATTATGATGCCACTAGAGGATCCACGTGAATAGGCAGAGCACCACAACATAGACTAGGCCTAGGGTATCATAAAGACCACGTGGACATGAGAAACCGAAAGTAGATAAAAGACAAAGACCGAAGCTGGAACATAAAAAGACCATCAGGGGTACAAAAAAATGCAGAAAAGAATGATGGCTTGTGGGTGTGAAAAAGAAATGGGACAATGATAAGACAAGGCAGAAAGAGAGTAAAAGTGACTCAAGTAAGATGGGATTATCGAAAGGTGCAGATAACAGGATACAACAAATCAACCACGAAGCAACATAGGTACATACAGGAACGGTGGTAAGAACGCTGGTGAGACTTAAGGGCAGAAGTCAAACTATGTCAAAAAGAAGATGAAGATAGTCATCAGAAAATCGCTGGAGCAAGTCAGTCAGGACCAATGAAATATACCAGACATGTCAAATTAGGTGGGATATCCATAGAGGGGGAGAAGGAAGTACATATTACACTTTTTCTTCCCCATCGTACTGTCACTTCTCCCTGGCATCTCTACCTCCTTGCTCTCTTTCTCTGTTCCTCTTCCTTTTCTCTGCATTTTCCCCCTTTTCTTCATTTGCCTCCTTATCAGTGCTATCACTATGCCATTTCATAAACATCTACATTCTATCCACTCCTGCATCCACCATGCTTTCGGCTCTCTTCCACCAGATCTTTCCCTCACCGCTATGTCTTCCCTTACTTTTAATTTTTTAAACTCACTTCTCTTGCCACTCCTACTTCCTCCAGCATTGTCGGCACTACCATCTTTTACCCTGTGGTTTCTCTGCCCATTTTGACCACCAATTAGGCAGCTCTTCCCCTGCTATACTATCATTGTTATAACGTATTGACCACAGTTCTTTCTCCAGGATGCATGCTGTCCTAGTGTGCCACACTCAAGACCTCTATACCATTCGCAAAATTATTCATTCTCATAACCACCATCTCTTTTAATTTCTTTGCTTTTCACATTCCTATCTCCATACGCCCCCCTCCTCCTTTCAGCAACACATCTTCCCACTCCAGGTCCTCCCATGTTCCCCTTGACCCACCTCCCTATCCCGTACCCAGGCACCACACCCCATGTACCTGGTTCACTGCAACCCCCGGATCTTCTCTCAGTTTTTGGCTCTCAGCAAGGGACATTCGTTTCTTTTAATCTTTTCTGTGACCATTTCTCCTTGCTTTGGATGTTCAGAGATTTCATCGCAGTTTTCACCCCCAACATTTCTTTCTTCAATCACCCTTGCTGGACTCCGATGAACACCATGTGCCATACATAAAATAATGTATCACTACCAACATTTGCAGCTTATGTAAAGCAGGTAAAAAAAGAAAAAGCAAAATAAACAGAAAATGTTACTATATGGCATGGAAGAAAATCAATAGAACTATATATAGCTGTAAAGATTCATCATCATCATGTGCGTAGGCGATCATAATCTCCACAACTCTATATCTTATAATGAAATTGTATGAGTGCCTGTGTGTTTTTGTTGCGACCTCCAGAAATTACAAACAATAAAGCTCTTGTGCACAGATATTCTTTTTCACTAGAGCTTTCTTTCATACTCAGAAGACACCAACTCTCAGAGGAATGCACTGCTTTGAGAAGAAGCCTCCAACACAGAGAAGGTCTATGGGTCTATGTTGTGTATGAAGAAGGTATGTCCCACATTATGTATGCTGACATCCAATCACTCAAGCTTGCAAACATTTCAGTAGTATCAATGTTGGTCACTGTGTGACGACACAGTCTATATAACAGCATAATGTTCAGTCATCACTAGTGAGTTATATCATGGTTTGGGCATGGGATCACCGCTTTTATGGTTTTTGATTTACCCATGACTTTCCAGCTACTCTCCGCTGTTTTTTTCACAAAAAGCTCTTAATATTAATATAAGTGTCATTATCACCCATGTGTTGCCGGAGCCCAAAAGGGGAGCAAAGAATAGCAGCACTATTTACCTTCCATGCATGTCGTAAAAGCCGGCTAAGGAGGTTATAGGATGGAGTTGGCTGTCCCATCCCATATAGGGTCAGTGGCCCAAAGCCATGCTGAAGTCGGATGTGTCAGGTCGAAAGGCGCAGATATCGCAGCAATGCTGTAAACCATGACACAACGCATTCCGTTCTCCGGACTACATCCTGCTAATCTGCAGGAGTTTGAGAATGAACGCAGAAGAAGTGTCATTATTTTCTGTAATGTTTCTGCTACACACAAACACAATAGCAAACTCTGTTACCCTTCATCATGAAGTGTTTAACTGCTAGCAGCTGTTCTAGTGAGATGTACATATGCGATATAATAATAATGCTATGCCTTTTTTCAATGTAGAGTGCCATGTGGCTATATCTTGTGCCCATTGTTCCCATGTATTTTATCTAATTCTTATGTTTTCAGTGAAATTTTTAACAAGTCATTGTAGCACTTCTTTTGCCCACCTTAAGAACATATGCCCCTCTGCAACACACAATATCTGGCTTTCATACCATATAACCTGCCCAACAAATCTGTTTATGCATCAAAATACATAACAGCATTGTGTAAATATGACCAACACGATTGCTTAACCCATAACATTTGCACACACAAACACACCCCTATATAATTTGTTTAAAACAGTGATTACATGTTATTATCCGCAAACTAAAATATATATTTCAAATGATTATAAATTATCAACATAAAGTACAAAAAATAATTTCAAATATCTTTTTACAACCAATAATTTATGACCATTGCAACTCAAATCTGTGACAGCATGAGAGCTTAATATCTTCTCACCAAATTTAAAGAATCAATTTATTTTCATAACCTTGTGCATACTTTTCAGCAGTTATTTGTAAAAAAAAAAAAAAACTTATAGACTTTGTGTTGGTTACATGAGATAAACTCATATTTTTGGAACTAATCTCTATGTTAGTGTTGGTTACATGAGATAAACACACATTCTGGGAACTAATCTCTATGTTAGTGTCGGTTACATGAGATAAACACACATTCTGGGAACTAATCTCTATGAAAACAAATTAAAGACTCAACCACGTATTTTTTTAAAAAAATAATAACTATTTTCATTACAAAAATGGAGACAAGGAAACAAATTACCAACAAAGTGAGGTTGGCTACATGTCTACTGGAAGTGACTACAAGAACACATGATTAGTCTGTAATCGTGAGACAAAACTTTGCGAACATAAGAAGCCAGCAGCTTATGATCTCGTCTCCGCAGAACTTTTGCATTTGGGTCAGTCTCACGATTATGGACCAATCATGTGTTCTTGTGGTCGCTTACAGTAGATAGGAGGCTAATTCAACAAAAATACAATAACCAGAACAATTAAATAATGCAATAAAGACTTTGAAATAACAGGGACTTACTTCCAAACAACATAATTTGTTGTGTTGATGCTTTGGCTACCACAGAATTAAGACCGAGAATCACAACAGGTAAAGCATCAATGAAGGATGAATGCGGTGCTACTAAGAGTATTGGGGCTTCCTTTGGGCTGACCTGTTTCCCTTTCATTTCAATCCAGTAGAATCCTCCAGCAAAAAACACACTTCGGCACAAGAACAAAATAGCTGGCCTCAATAACCTGGAAAAGAATATGTTCTTATTAACTATCAATCTGTTACCTATTATCTAATATCAATCATCGATTAGCATATCATCATCATTCAACAAGGGTTGCCACAGAACTGCAGCATGTCCTCTGTATTAAACTCTCACACCTCACAATATGTGTACTTAGTCTCAGTTGAACCATCTGCTCTCTCATTACTACAAGCATCTGCATGTTCAGGATAGTACATCCATTACGACTGGAGACATTTATATAAGCCTCAACTATTTTTTGGACTAAATATTTGCGTTTGCAAACCAAAACTGTTTCAGATTAAAGAGGTTTGATGGCGGATTGCAAATAATCAAGACACAAGTTGTATTAGTGGCCAAAAAATGAATTGTCTTTTTCTTATATTATTGACTAATCTCTGTCTCGCATTTGACTCAACACCTCCACATTAGTTATTACCTCCTATAGAAAACATTAAATTTTAAGGAGCAGTAAAGAAAATAAAACTATTGTTTAATAATATGCGGATGACATAGGTAGAATGTGATGATGAAAATGCAGAATGTATATAGTGAAAATTGCAGTTCACATCACAGCAGAGAGTTCAATGCTGTTATTGGCTTGCAGAATTAAAGTCTCCAATTGTTACGCAAAGGAGATTCATGCAGGAATTTCTGGTTCCTAGAATACCAGAAGTATTTATCTTCAAGCAACATGGAGTAAATCCACACAATGTCAATTAAGTAAGAAACTATTTTCATAAACAATTTTCAGACTTATGGATTGGAAGATTAGGTCTCACTGAATGGCGACCAAATTTTACCTCCTTAGATTTCTCTTAGTAAACACATTTGTCACATGTGTAATCAAACTCCAGTGCAAGTATTGGATAATCTTCAACAGCAAATAATTAATGATTGTGCATCCGTCACACATCTCTAGTGCATCAAAACACATGGAGAAATATAGAATACAGTTGTGACATTCTTTGGGCCACTAAAGGTACTCATGCTATTGCCTAACAGAAAATCAAAATTCAGTCAGTCTGCCACTAGTAGTATAAGAAATATTGACATTTGTTATTGGTAGTAATTCTGCCAGATATGCTATAACAACTATCCATAGCAGACGATGATGACAACAGTTTCAGACTTATGTTGCTGCGACTATGATGTGTCAGAGATGACTGAAAAATCTAATTCTGGCATAAAATCCCCTGTCACATTTAGGACGCATATGGTCAGCGTTGGACATCTATGTTTTTATTGTTCTGTACTGTTGGGCAGCATGCTTTCTCTGTGTCTTAAGAGATGTGATACACCATAGCATTGCAAACAGCTTAACTGGTGTTGCTGTGCTGCATTAGGCTAGTCTGAGTGATAGATTTCCAGGATGTGACATTGGCTTTTAGAAACACCTAAGAGAGTCCTTGAAGCATTTGCTCTGTCTTCTGTCCACCAGGCAGTCATTTTCCCTTTCCTTAAGGATCTCACAAGACAGCTGTTTTCGGATGAGTTTGTCAGACGTGCACATGTACAGCTCATCTCAGTTGAGCATTCTTCAGTCAAACATTTAAGTAGCTCTCATTCCTAATGTGATTACTGAAACAGCTTCTCTTTGATGAGGTATGTGACATTAGCTGGCTTCAGCACCTCTAGTTCATGATGACATATTGATACCAAGTGGCCAATTCCTATAGTCCGTTCAGAATCGTTTGCCGAGATGTTAAATTATTTTTATCAAAAACGTATTGTTCATTTGGATTGATCATTTGAAGTTAGGTCTAGAATAATAATGTCGCTATAGAAATATTTTTTATCAAAGAAATGTGATCCAGTATCAAAGATACCTTATTTAACCTATATTAAAAAAAAGTTAATCTAAATTATAAACAACCGCTGGATTATGTAGATGCTTACATCTCACATCTGATTATTAAATATAAAGGCATGACCCTCACGGTAGAATGTGCACCGTTCTAAAAGTAGTTGTTTCCACTGTACATTTGTATAAAGCAATGTTACATATGGAAATTCCCGTTTAGCACCAAATATTATTTTTCCTGAACTTAGAATTATGTGAAATCAAAAACGGATATTGACTCGATTTCAAGTCACAAGTCAGAGGCACGTCTCAATATTTACAGAATGTAGGCGGCACTAAGCATATTACCTTCTGTAAGTCTATGTGAGAATGAATCTGAAAGCGAAATATTTTACTGAGCATAACATTGCTATAAAGATTTATCAATACTTCTGCAGAGAGCGTAAAAAGGGACATCTTTATTGTTCTTTATCAAATCCTGAGAAGAGAACAATGCATATTTTAGGTTTGTGTAAACGTTCATTTGATCGAATAGTGGAAGCAAGCGGATATTTATTGCCAACAAATTCACGAAAGCAAGGAAGGAAAGAAAAGATAGACAGTTTCGATAAGGACCTAGTAAAAAGAGAAATATGTAGAATGTTTGATAAAAACGAAGAAGTGACACTTAGAAAGTTGAAGATTTGGCTGAAAACTAATAACGACATTGAAATATCAAAAACTTTATTATGGAAAACTGTAAGAAATGCAGGCTTCACCTTTAGAAAGTATGCTGGTGGAAAAAACATTATTTGTGAAAAGCCACATCTGGTAGCTCTTAGAAGCAAGTATTTACGTGAAGGGAATGCGCGAGAATGGTTATGATATTGTGTATTTAGATGAAACTTGGATCAACGCTCATCATACAAATGAAAAGGAATGGCAGTTAGCAGATGGAAGTATTAAAAGATCAGTACCAAGTAGTAAAGGGCAACGTTTGATAGTTGCACATGCAGGTAGCAGACATAATGGGTTGTTGCAGAATGCTCATCTAATTTTCATTTCAAAATCCATTGACAATAGAGACTACCACTCCGAAATGAATGGGCACATATTCGAAGACTGGATCGAAAAAAGTATTCTTCCAATATTAGATAGACCTTCTTGTCTGATAATGGACAATGCTTCATACCATAACGTAGTGAACGTAGAAGATAGAATCCCAACATCATCAAGTACAAAAGATGCAATCAAAACGTGGCTCATAAAAGAACACATACCATTTACCGACAGGTACTTGAAACCCGAATTGCTTAACCTTGTAAAACAGACACAACGAACAAAGATATTTAAAATAGACAAGTTAATTGAAGAACATGGTCATAGATGTTTGAGACTACCTCCATATCATGCACACTTAAATCCTATAGAGCTAATTTGGGCAAAAGTTAAAGGACACGTAGCATCTACAAATACAACTTTCAAATTATGTGATATTGAGACTCTTACAAATCAGGCTCTATCAAATATACATAAAGACTACTGGGTGAAATGTGAGGATCATGTGTTACGCCAAGAAGAGGAATATTGGAAAAAGGAAGGTTTGTTGTTTGTTCAGCCGAAAACAGTAATCGACCTATTTGACTCGTCTGATTATGAATGATCATTACTCTGATTAAGTCTACACTAAAAAAAGTTTGATTTGCAAAATTTACAAGTTGATTTGTAAAACATTTCATTGCTCAATACCACCCAAGCAATTCAAAAAAATGTTATAAGCAAACCATCAACCATTACTTATAAAAATTAGCCCGCTTGATTCAATACAGAAGTTCAGATATCTTGGATCAACTATTACAGGCAAAATTTCCTTACATGAAGAAATATATGTACTTATTTCAAAGGCAGCGACAACATTTGTGAAACTCACACCAAGAGCATGGAACAATATCAAATTGACTCTACGAACAAAAGATATATTTTAAATTTTTTTTACACCTGCCACCATGTAAAATTTTGTGGACAAGCCTATGGGTCATCATTGCACTAGATTACTGTAAAATATTTTGTTTATGGTCGAAATAATATTTACATGGGCAAACATCAAAAGAATTCGCCGCTTTCAAATAACCGTTACAGCTAGACATCAAGTAACACATATGTTTTCGCGACATGGACATTTTAACAACGTATGCCAAAATTCATGTGAAATCATCAAGAACTTTTTGAATTATAAATCATAACATCTCGGCAAACGATTCTGAACGGACTATAACATCTGCTACTAATGAATGAGTTATATGTGATTTTAGCATTTGCCATTAGAAGAGTTAGTTATTTGTGTTGTGATCTCTCTAAAAATTCTGCAAATACACATATTTTGCAGTAAACAGAGGACAAATGTCATCTATACTTGAATGTCAATATTGTGTTCACGAAATCTCAGCTCACTGTACCTATCCAACTACAATAAGGCAGTTATGTATGTTATTGTTATGATTCGCTTAATGTAAATTTATGTTGCTATGAAACACGACCCTAGATTTATTGAATTTTTAGTATAGCATTGGTTGCCTTCGGTAAGAGAAACCAAGTGATCCTGTTGGTCATTTATGGCCCGAAATTCCCTGAACCTGCACTAGAAAAATGCATGTACATGTATTTCACTAATACACAAAGCATTTTTCAAGAGCCTAGAAAATTCCTAAATATGTTTTTTCAAAAGTCCTAAATATATTGAAATAATTGTTCTTTATTCTTTCTTACACTTCAGCAGGTTAGCAGAAGGTAGTCTTGAGAATGGAATGAACTGCATCATGGACTGCATGGTCACCATATCTTCACCCTATTGATCCACCCCATCAGATTTCATAAAGCCATGTTTGGGTCACACTGAGCTTCTAGGGGCAACTGGTTTTTGCTGTAGAGTTACAGGATTGAATTACAATCGGTTTTCGGGCTATGTCACGATGTCACCTGATATACAGTAATATTGTGATGACTCTAAATGTTGGTAACTCCTTCAATCCACTTTCTTCTTGATCTTCCTCTGTATCTTGCTTTTTTAAATTCATTTTCATGTTGTCTCCTCTTGCCACAACCCAATAAGGATTCATTTTCATTAAGTTGCTGAACCATTTCAGTCTCTGTTTTTCAATATATTTGACCACAGATGTTGTTCCAACAGTTCTTGTAATAGCATCATTCCTCACATAGTATTTTCTGTTGTTATTTTGCTAGTGTCCATGTCTGACGTTAATAACACAATGTTGGTACGAACCTAGTGCTTGATGCTTCTTATTAATCCCTTACAACAAGCTTAGCAGGTGGCAATGTAGTTATTATTTTCTCCCGAGCCATGACAACACACAGGTGGATGTATTTAAAACAATCAAGAAACATGTTCCTATAAAACATAATAATATCAGCCTTTAAAATGCGCCCAAATCTTGCATGCACTAATTTCACAGACTGCATTAGTGGGAGCCCAAAGGACATAATTTTCAGTGTAGTTTTGTTTTGTGTGTCCTGTGTAAGACACAGAGTTGTGGGTTATTAATGTGAATGAATGTGTTTAATAATAATTTTTAAAGGAACACAATCGCACATTTACCTCTCACTAGAACAGCTGCTAGTAGTTAAACACTTCATGATGAAGGAGTAACATTAGAATTTGCTATTGTGTTTGTGTGTAGCAGAAACATTATAGAAAATAATTACGCACTTAAATTATTAAGAGTACTTATATTAATATTAGTTAGTTTGTTCCTTTCGTGCCGTAAGTGACACATGGGGCAGAGGTTGTGGTTCTCCATATGATGCAGTCCACTGCCTGCAGCTTTAGTTCCTGGATGGTCTTATGGCCTATTAATTCCCCTTCTTTAAGAATGGTGTTCTTAAGGGTTATTTTAAGATTAATTGTTTATTAATATTAAGAGTACACAATTTTTCCTCCATACATGAAATAGACAATGCATTCTACAGAAATGTTCAACAGAAGCCTGTGCATGCCATTTTCTGACACATTTTACAGCCCTGTATTACTTTTTCCAAATGCACCAATAAACATATCAGACTACAAACATCAGTACCAAACAATAAACATATCAGACTACAAACATCAGTACCAAACAATAAACATATCAGACTACAAACATCAGTACCAAACAAACGTATCAGACTACAAACATCAGTACCAAACAAACGTATCAGACTACAAACATCAGTACCAAACAAACGTATCAGGCTACAAACATCAGTACCAAACAAACGTATCAGGCTACAAACATCAGTACCAAACAAACGTATCAGACTACAAACACCAGTACCAAACAATAAACGTATAAGACTACAAACATCAGTACCAAACAATAAACGTATCAGGCTACAAACATCAGTACCAAACAAATGTATCAGACTACAAACATCAGTACCAAACAATAAACGTATAAGACTACAAACATCAGTACCAAACAATAAACGTATCAGGCTACAAACATCAGTACCAAACAAATGTATCAGACTACAAACATCAGTACCAAACAATAAACATATCAGACTACAAACATCAGTACCAAACAATAAACATATCAGACTACAAACATCAGTACCAAACAATAAACATATCAGACTACAAACATCAGTACCAAACAAACGTATCAGACTACAAACATCAGTACCAAACAAACGTATCAGACTACAAACATCAGTACCAAACAAACGTATCAGGCTACAAACATCAGTACCAAACAAACGTATCAGGCTACAAACATCAGTACCAAACAAACGTATCAGACTACAAACACCAGTACCAAACAATAAACGTATAAGACTACAAACATCAGTACCAAACAATAAACGTATCAGGCTACAAACATCAGTACCAAACAAATGTATCAGACTACAAACATCAGTACCAAACAATAAACATATCAGGCTACAAACATCAGTACCAAACAATAAACATATCAGGCTACAAACATCAGTACCAAACAATAAACATATCAGGCTACAAACTTCAGTACCAAACAATAAACATATCAGACTACAAACATCAGTACCAAACAATAAACATATCAGACTACAAACATCAGTACCAAACAATAAACATATCAGACTACAAACATCAGTACCAAACAATAAACATATCAGACTACAAACAATAAACATATCAGACTACAAACAATAAACATATCAGACTACAAACAATAAACATATCAGACTACAAACATCAGTACTAAACAAACATGTTTTTAAACAAATAATATTGGAAAGATCATATAAATACTAACAGCGAGCTATAAGTAAAAATAAATGTGACTGAAAATTATGATCTAAGATAAATACTGCATAATTTATGATTGTATATCCAAGTATACTTACAATCTCCATCCAGATACTGGTTTCATTTTATCTTCCTCTGATCGAAAGGCAACTGCAAGAGCTGCTAAAGGCCATACCATCAGTAGAAATAGCACAACAAAAATAAGGCGAATTGGAGCCACTGTTACAGACATTACTGCAATCTGGAAAGAAGGACAGCAATTAAAACATTCAGCAGTACCTCTATAATATTGTGATGTTTGTGATAGTTCTAATCTGCTTCTTCTTCCTCCTCCCTCAGCTCCCATTAGAGTACAGGTGTCCAAGCCAACCTCTTAAACCTTTTATGTAATTTGTTATTCCTTCCCGTACTTGTCTTCATATCCCTCTAACATCTTATTTGAATTGCACATTTTTCCTTATTCGCTGAGGGTTTTAGAACAATATTCCTCTTAAATGATTTCTGCAATTTTTTGTAATGGTCCGGCAGCTTGCACAGAACTGAGAAACTTACAGAATGGGAGTGAGGACAACTATCTGTAAAGGACATATCACATAGATAGATGTTCCATCAAGCTTACACTGTGTTTCTTAAAGAAGAATAACAGAAAGCAACAACGGCATGAAAATAAAAACTATATACCTTGTTGCGTGGATATCCAGAGAAAAGGGAATTTAAAGCGAAACTGAGAAATTCGCACAAATATTAGTCTAAAACAAGACAGAGGATTGACTTCATTGTACTTGAGTTTCCACATATTCTTCTTTTGCATTTATTCTCAAAACTCCTGAAAATTAGCAGGATGTAGTCCAAAGACTAGAATGCATTGTCATAATTTACTGGCTGGCTGTGATATCTGTGCCTATGTGATATTTGCGCCTATTGGA
Organism: Meghimatium bilineatum; assembly: GCA_034231615.1. Lineage (NCBI taxonomy): Eukaryota > Metazoa > Mollusca > Gastropoda > Stylommatophora > Philomycidae > Meghimatium > Meghimatium bilineatum. The sequence goes on from CM067308.1 coordinate 41,512,688, forward strand.
CTGATACATATAACTTTAGCATGGTTTCAATCACTTTCACCCTGTATGGGATGGGACAGGCAACACAACTAAGCTAAATTCTATCATGCTCTGAGGAACTCATGGCTAATATGCAGTTTATGCTGAAGTCGGATGTGTCAGGCCAAAAGGCACAGATATCGCAGCAATGCTGTAAACCATGACACAATGCATTCTGTTATCCGGACTACATCCTGCTAATCTGCAGGAGTTTGAGAACGAACGCAGAAGAAGAAGAAACTTCATGACAGTCAAGCATGTTTGGACTTTTCTATTCTCCAGATTATGTCCTGCTAATTTGCAAATGTTTTGAAAATGAACGCAGATGAAGATCAACGGAAAGCACTGTAAAACATGCACTATTCCTGAATCTACATGGAAAGAGACAAATAGGAAGATCAAGGAATACTACAAATAGGAAGATCAAGGAATACCTGGAGGAAAAAATTAGATAGACATAAAGAGATTGAACAGAATATGGAAATAACTGGAAGTAATATATAAGAATAAGACAAAATAGGTAAGGTTTATTGATGACAAATGCAGGATCTGCAGGAGTTTGAGAACAAACGCAGAAGAAGGAGAAGAACAATTTTGTACAGACTTCTAATGCTGAGAGCGCCATCGTTTATTATAATAGATGTGTCTGACATTTTAATTAATTTTTTTTTAAAGTAACCTAGACTAAAAGTTGTATACTATATGCCTACAAAAACAAAAAACCTTAAGTTTCTGTAAATAGTACACTAAATAATTAATTAATACTATAGATTTATGCATTACTAGGGCCTAAACTAAACCTTATAATTATACTTTTATACTATAATTATACTATATTGATATTATTATAATAATGATAAAACAAAACGATGTGTCACTGTCATCACTGTGTGCAGGAGTTCGTTAGCAACAAAATGTGTCATGTAATTTGGTAATGAATTGAATGTGATCCAAAACAACACTACTAACACACTGTCACTTTATAATAAAGCAATAACAAACTGCAATAATTCACTTTATTCAAATACGGATTACTATACTATACATATCAAATGGACTACCGGTATCGTCAGTTAGTGAATTATTAGCTACTTCCGAAACAATTTTTACAATCCCATTCATTTCATTCACTACAAACAACTCCTTCAATAATAGTCAATGTGAATGACCAAAACAAATGTCGAAGCCTAAATTATTAATTAAGTAATTCTTACAAACAAATTATTACCTGCAGCTTTTCCAAAAAACTAAGTTTTAGTTCGTGCACAAACGGGTTAGCAACATTTTGATGTGGTAAAACAACAGTTCCCTTCATCATGAAAATATTATCCTAAAAATATTCGCGAACTTTCACAATTGCCTAAGATTTGCGTTTTGCTATAATAACATAGCTTCCTGTCTCGCTTGACTAATGTGCAGAAAAGAGCCTCTTTGTCGTCAACGTCTCCACCTACCGAGAACAACTTCCGATTGACATGCGCTGTTAAACATTGTGTGCAGTGATGCCACAGCTGTGGTTTTTATTTCACTATTTTTGAAATCTTCCATTAAACTAGTGGTTTTTAACGTAGGCCATATGGTCCCCCAGGTGACCACAGAGACTTGAACGGGGGCAACGAAGAAACATTTTGAAACTGGGGTGCCAGTGTAGGAGAGCCAAGAGGAAGGTCTTGTCTTATCATATCCATGTATGCGTATCATTCTTGGGTGCACAAGAAACACATCGGCAAGAGCTGTGTGGTACCTACTTAACTATCAAACTGCAGAGCACAGATTACAGTATTGCCGTGTAAGGGCGTACCTTCAAATACATGCATTTAATAAACACCCATTGCATTCCGAAATACATAAAGAGTTAAAGGTAGCAGATTTAATAGAGGAAAGTCGTGGATGGGACGTGCTGATGGTGTCATACAAAGCGTGTGCAGATTGCAAGATGTGGCAGAATAGATAGGTCTACCTACAGATTTAGAAAATTGTTTTAAAGTATAATAATAATACTTAACAGGGAATGCAGAGAATGGTGTCCCACAGTTCCCTCAGGGTTCTTCCTCCACCTCTGATAGTTAAACTTGTTCTTACTTTTTATCCCCATAACTCTTCTGTCTGATGTACCATGCTTAAACATTATTCCCTTTCCAGTCTAATCCTGCCACCTGCGCCGCTTTCCAGGACTTGCCTCTGTGGCCTATAGGCACGACAAAAATTTGAAGGTTATCTTGATCCATAGCCACCTTCTGTTCCCGACCATTTTGGTACTGTTCGTTGCTCACGCGGTTGTTGCTTTACATGTCCGTATGTGGTTCAGATGATCTCCATTACATTTCCCAAGGCCACTTTCTCCATCGATGAGGCCTTTACATGTAAATCCCGTAATGTTATTTATGTATTAAATCGTAAGTCAGTGTATATAAACGCTGCGGCAAGCAGTGGCAGTACATAGGGGAAACCGGCTTAAGATTGAACGACCGCTTCTGTAACCATCTTTATGCCATCAAGCCAAGAACGCCTACTCCTGTTACCACACACTTTAACAGCGATGGTCATCATTGTGCTCTTGATACTCAGGTCACTACCAATTAGATCCTGCACCATCGATGATAGATTTAGGTGCTCTCTAATCGTCTTATTTTTCAGTTAGTTACCTTCAAGCCTTTAGGACTAAATTCCGACGACTCTTTTGTTTTGTTCTCGGTTGTTGAAGTCTTTGTCTTTATTCATTTTGTTCGGTCATTTACGTCTCATCTTATTTTTTCGTTTCTTTTCCACCTATTTTTGCGTTGTTTATATACTTCATGTTCATGTCCTTCCGGCATCTCAATTCCATATTTCGGTTGGACACGTTTGTGTGTTGCGATCAGGTCTATTCGTCGTCTTTTGGTGTTTTGTGCGTATGTTGATAAAGACTTTTTGTTCGAAACGTTGAATGTTTTGTGTATTGCAATTTGTGTGTTTTCTTGTTTGCATATCATAATCCCCCAGTTTTAGTGATAGTCCGTCGTTTCTAAGTGGGATGTTCTTAAAACCTGTGTTTTTACGTAAGTACAATTGCTGTTACGTTTCACGCAGTATTACCTTTTTAACTTAAATTTTTTTGGTATTTCGTTACTTTTGCCTGTACCTGCAAAAGTACTGTTGGATCTTCTATAGGTAAATGCAAATAAAGTAAATAGGTTACTATATCAATATAAAATAATAAAATATAGAAAATAACAATAAATAAAAGGAACAAACACACCAGTCAACGTGTCGGTCCAATTGGGACCTTTAAAGACAACAAAAACAGTTAAGAACAAAAGACCAAAATGAATATAAACATATTCATTTTGGTCTTTTGTTCTTAACTGTTTTTATTGGTGATGAAATATTGCATTTTTGAAGATATCATCAATCAATGAACCAGAGGGGAACTAGGTTGGATGCTTTACCACACAGTCATCCAGCAATTTCTATCCTCAACGATGCGGATGAGTGAGGAAAAATCTCATTGATGTTTTCTGTCCATGCCTTTATTCCTCTGCATCTTCCTCCTTCGACAGTATCTTGCAGTATTGTTTTTGAAAAGGATTCATGTCTGCATACATGTCCAAACCAAAAATCACAAATTGGTAGCATATCCTATCCAGGACGTAGCTATCAACCTAGCATTTGTTGGCTGTGGTGATTTTCTAGGCAATATAAATACGTCAGTAGGTTGCCATTGCGTTCTGAACGGTCCAGATGCACAATTGCCTGTGGTGAGGATCGAACTCGGTACCTTTGCCGTCACAGACGCGCTCTGTACCACTTCGCCACAGAGCCGGACATATATATATATATATATTCCCCAGCCCCGTGTGCCCCAAAGCTTCAGGACAGTAAAATCTTTGCTAAAACAATCTATGCGACTGTAGCGGAGAGAGCTAAACAGAAGCTATAGAACAAAGCAAGACAATATTAACAAATTGAACAGAAATGAACAAGTCACGGTATTTCGACCGAGAATGAACACTCGTTTTAAAGCACATGCTACATGATTGTCCCAGTTTTACATTTCATAGAACTACAATCTGGCTCAAGGGAGTTTCTCTGCATATCAAGTGGTGGTGAACCCAAGTTCATCTAAAATAAACAGCTCTCTGTACATGATCAATATGGTACTGGATGTTTAACAATTATTCGTAGTGCAAGAAGAAGAAGAGTTCATACATGCAATTTGGTATTTGGAAAAATAATTTTGTTGCAAAAAAAACAACAACAACAAAAAACTAAATAATAATGATAAATAGCCATAAATTGATGCGCTTACTTCATTGCTTTAGTTGCACTAAAAGGTCATAAACGCCCTTTCTCTCCTGTATTTAAATCATTAATACAGCTGACACTGTGACGGCAAAGGTACCAAGTTCGTTCCTCGCCACAGGCAATTGTGCATCCGGACCGTTCAGAAAGCAATGGCAACCTACTGAACGTATTTATATTGCCTAGAAAATCACCACAGCCAACAAATGCTGGGTTGATAGCTACGTCCTGGATAGGATATGCTACCAATTTTAATACAGCTGGGTTTTATTTGGGTTTTCTCTTAAGACAATCTGGGGTTATTTATAAAATCTCAGTTGCAACAATGGTTGTGTGGGATTTTGGCCATTCTGGTAGGATTGGAACTATGGGATACGATTGCTGTGCTGCTACACCCAAGATGGCAACTGAATTCCGTCTGTGAAATAACAAATTTGTTGGTTTTGTGTTTCATGTAATCATTCAAAACTCAACATCTTAACAATGGAGCAGCAGCAGGAACGACCAGGAAAACAGTCTGGAGAGTTCATTGTTGGCCTAAAGTACCGATTGGTTCGTAAAATAGGCAGTGGGTCTTTCGGTGACATTTATCTTGGAATCAACATAACAAATGGCGAAGAGGTTGCTGTTAAACTAGAGTCATGTAAAGCACGACATCCCCAACTATTATATGAAAGTAAACTGTACAAAATACTGCAGGGTGGTGTAGGTATTCCTCATATCCGTTATTATGGCCAAGAAAAAGAATACAATGTTCTTGTTATGGATCTTCTGGGACCAAGTCTGGAAGACTTGTTCAACTTTTGTTCTAGGAGATTTACTATGAAAACTGTGCTAATGCTGGCAGATCAGATGATTGGGCGCATTGAGTATGTCCACAACAAGAACTTCATTCACCGAGACATCAAACCAGACAACTTCCTGATGGGTATTGGAAGGCACTGCAATAAAGTCTTCCTAATTGACTTTGGTTTGGCTAAGAAGTATAGAGACAGCAGAACTCGTACCCACATCCCATATCGTGAGGATAAAAATTTGACTGGAACAGCTCGATATGCCAGTATCAATGCTCACCTCGGTATTGAGCAGAGCCGAAGAGATGACATGGAATCTCTTGGTTATGTTCTTATGTATTTCAATCGAGGAAGTCTGCCTTGGCAGGGTCTGAAAGCCAACACAAAAAAGCAAAAATATGAGAAAATCAGTGAGAAGAAAATGTCAACACCAGTAGAAGTTCTCTGCAAGGGTTTTCCTGCTGAATTTGCCATGTATTTGAATTACTGTCGTGGCCTTCGCTTTGAAGAGGCTCCAGATTACATGTATCTGCGTCAGCTTTTCAGAATCCTATTCAGAACCCTCAATTACCAGTATGACTACACATTTGACTGGACCATGCTGAAGCAAAAGGCAGCACAAGTAGCACAGTGCACAAGTGCTACTGCACCAACAGCTGGTAGGGGATGATTCTTTAATTACAATCTTGATTGAACTTAATCAGTCAACACTGGAGGTTAAGACTCAATTTCAAAGCAGGGAATAACAATAACATTCGTGGCAGTAAATTCGGTCATGTGAACTAATTTTAATTATGGATTCAGCAGCACAAATCTTAGTTCGTTGAATGGGTTTCGGTGTGAACATATCTCACAATCCAAAAATGTGTCTCTTAAAAACATACTGGAAAAATAACAAAATTGAAACATCTGATTTCTTATAAAAATGTATGCATGCCTTTACATCAGAACAGGTTGAATCATTAGTTGTTGACATTATAGATACACAAATGTATTATTACGGTAATTATACTTTGATCCATGGTACATCTGTCATTTGATGATGTGAATTCAATATATATTCAATATACCATCTATTAATTTTAATGATGTGAAATAAAGATAACATTTATAACTGTACTGTATTTTTTCATTGCTAATTTATAATTTAATTTTTATGGATTTACTCAATTTTGCTAGAAGTTTAATTTGTGGTCAGAATAATTCATTTGGTGTTGCAATTAGGTTAACTCACACCTTCTAAATTTATATTCTTATTGAGGCTAAGTTGTCTATACTGTTGTGTGGTGCGATGTGTATGCTTGTTTCCTTTGTTTGAATGCATTTTTTGTGGGCTGGCTGTTTACTGCAAACTATGAGATTAAAACTGATAGCAACAAAAACTGATATTTGTTTTCTATGTTGAAACTTATTGAAACATTTTCCAGAAATGTTCTGTTGTATTTAGTTTTCCGTCTTCTTTGATCATCTTTGAGTCATGTTGGGACTCTGATTCTATGATATAGTCTGCTGGAATTTAGTTTTTGAGTGTGTAAAATTATCTACTGTTTTTAAATGCATTAAGAAACTTGCTTCCGATTTTATATATGTATATATTTTTTGGAGTTATGTTGTGTAATACTATGTTATTGCAATGTGATTGTGCAGGTTGTAACGTAAGAATGATTTTATCAATTTTTAATTTCATAACTTACTGTAATTAGAATGATGTCTATCCTTGTTTCCCCATACATTATCACATTTTTTTTCTTGTCTTTTTTTGACATCATTCTTTTGTTCATTACTTAATGTCACACAAGTCTTCTGGGTGAATTCAACCTTTGTCATCTTCTTTAGATTCCATATATTTTTGGTTGCAAGTTTTAGTGATTGGACCAATATGTCTCAATTGTTCTTGCTGGTAACAGCTCTGCAGGATATGGTTAAAGGTCTGCTCATCTTTTCCATAAGTGCACAGTGGTGTAACAGACAGTTGTATCCATATGTACCGGTATGTTTTTATTAGCATCATACTTCTTCTGCATTCGTTCTCAAACTTCTGCAGATTAGCAGGATGTAGGCAGAATGGAATGTGTTGTGTCATGGTTTGCAGCTTAGCTATGATATTTGCACCTTTCAACCTGACACAGCTGACTTCAACATGGTCTCTGATTCACTTTGAATCTCTATGTGATGGGACAGCCAACTCCTTCCCTAAAACCTCCTTAGTCATCTCTTATGACATGCAGGTATTGGTGTCACTATTCTTTGCTCCACCCAGCAGCACACAGGCAACTGGTGATGACCTGAAGAGGAAAATGGTTTGTGTTGCTAGAGTATTCACTTTATAAGCTATCTTAAAGTGCTAATTGTTTAATGATGCATAAATCTTAATATATCATTTTTAGCTAAAGAAATAAAAACAAATATATAGCTTGTATCTTTTGTGCATATTTTATCCAGTGCTTTCGTTGTTAACACCTGTTTGAATGGATTTTATGATACACATCTGTTTTAAACTAACATCACTGATCTGACAAAATTAAACTCACCGACAACATGCACCAGTCATATATGTGCAAATTTATATGGCAAGAAATCTGTCAGTTTAACAAATGGTGATACTCATTTTGCTTTACTTAACACCCTTCTAAAGGGTCATGTTCATGTAGTACGGTGTTAACAAGGAGAGAACCCTTTATCCTAATATCACTACCTCTGTTGGATATTATCATCATATTGCTCACTCTTATAATTTTGGAATAATATTGTTCTCATTGATGTACTGTCAATGTGCGATAACTCACAATGTTCATTTTATACATGTTTATTTGGATCATTTAGTGTTCATGTATCTATCATATACTTGTTAGCTTTCAGAAAGTTAGCCTGTATTTCAGTCCAAAATTGATATAAAAATGTATTTTAGCTTCAAAATCATTTTATCTGTGAGCAGGAAGCTCTTAACAGCTCATAACCTTTCTGACAGAAGCATAGGTTGAGTAACTGAGGTTACAATTAAATGCATCAGGTTTTCTGTCTCAAAGGTATTGTTGTGTTAGAGGCGTTTATGAATGCATGTTTAGTTTAAATGCAGCAGGATGTAGTTCGGAGAATAGAAATGCGCTGCGTCATCTTTTTATTTGCGTCAATGACCTGACACATCTGTCTTCAGTGGATTGTTCTTCTGAAAAACCATATCTATGTAGCTTCCAGTTTAATTGAGCTTTTTTTGTTTACAATCAATGCTTCATATCCATAAACAAAATATTGCTTTGATCTAACATCCTAAGTACACCTTTGCATAACATTTTTCTCATTTCTTGGTACCATCTCAAAATTGAAGACTCAAAAACAAAAGAGAAGACCAACTAGAGTTAAGATTCTAAAGAAAAGACACCATTTACATATCATTTAATATAAGAGATAATTATATCAGTTATAAAATCACTGACATAAACTCCTTTTCAGTGGTCAGGATTGAAGATCAGGGTTTGAAATACGGTGTTGCTAGAGGTGAACATTTTGGAGGGCAGAAGAATGATGATCAGCCAGCGTAGGATGTTTGGATGTAGCAAATGGTCATCATCACTTGTGATGGACGAAAAACAAAAAAAAGTTGACTACCAAAATATAAACAGAGCAGTATGTCATCGGCCTTCAATATTGTTATAAGACAGCTGACCACATCTCTTCAATATTGTTATAAGACAGCTGACCACATCCCAATATTAAAAAATGTAAGATTTTGACACAGAATGTGATACAGCCTAAAAGCAAATGTAAACATGTACCAGAAACTGAAGAGCATGTATAACAAGATTGGTTCTAACATATATTATGATATTAGACATGTCTATTGTCAAGAGAAATAACTATCTCGATGTGTCGTTTACAAAATGTTGTCCTCTCGGTTATGTGCAAGCTGCCCAACCTCTTCCAGTATTATATTCAGAAAGTCTTCAATATCCTGTATTTATTTTAGTCTTGGTCTGCCGCTTGTTGTCTTTCCTGCAACTCTTCCGCCTCTATGATTAATCTTTCTAAACCATTGTGTTTTTCTATTTGTTCAAATATGTTAGCTTGTGTTCTTTGATACTTTGAGGAGCCATTCTTCTATGTTCATGTCTTTGCTGATATCTGTGTTGGTTTGTCTTTCTGTCCATGATATTCTTAGGAACTTTCATAACATCTCATTTTGAATGCGGATATTTTCTTTTCCATTGCGGATGTCATTGCCCACCTCCCTTTCACAACCACATGTTGCCACTAGAAAAATATAGCTTCGTAGTAGTTTAACTTTTGTTTTTGTGTTTGCCTTGCCCCTACAATATATTTTTCATCCGTGATGTTTTTGTAGCATCATTGCTAAACTCTTTCTGATCTCTGCTGAACAATCACGAAGAGAAACAACAATGAAAGAAAAACTACAGAACTCTTTGCCAACTAGAAAAGATAACAAAGGTATATACAAGGAACAATACTGCAGATATAAGGTAGTAAAAAAAAGAAGAAATGACGTACAATTATTTCAACAGCTCTTCATTTCTTCTTCTTCTTCAGCGTTCATTCTCAAACTCCCACTGGATATCTCTTGTATCAGGACTATGGTCCTATTAGATTTCCAGAAGGATGTAGTCCAGAAAATGGAAATGCATTGTGTCGCCGTTTTATTTGCGCCATTGGCCCGATACATCCGTCTTCGGCGGAACTCTTCATTTTAAACTTTGCATTATGATGGTATTGTAATTTTACTACCAGTATTTTCCTGAGGAATCTTGATGGCACACAGTGTGCCTATTTATGTTGTACCTCTTACATTAACACATTTGGACACTTAATTGAAAGTGCTAATTTACACTAATGTAGATTTTGAAAGTACCTAAAGTTTCTACAGATTTTTAAAGCATTTGTCCTGTGGTGTAGCTCAAGTGTAAAGTTAAACTCTTATGATCCAGCATAATAACACACAGTTCTCAACTGTGCTCAACTGACCAGAAATTGTTCAACTAGTGTCACCTACCACGCTTGCTCAGTAGTAATGGCATCATTCCATAACCTTTCCAATGCATGAGCACTGGTATCTTACCTGTACTTCCTTGTGGCAGGGTAAACCATGGAAGTAATTGCTATTTTAAACTACGAAAAATGAGTGAACCTAAAACCCAGCTGTACTGGCTGCTGGCGGGCGAGTGACTTAAGACTCCACTCCTGCGGATCTCAGCTTGAGAGTATCTCATAAAAATATCATAACCAGGCTAGATTTCCTTACATACAAAAATATCATAACCAGACTAGATTTCCTTACATAAAAATATCATAACCAGACTAGATTTCCTTACATAAAAATATAACCAGACTAGATTTCCTTACATAAAAATAACATAACCAGGCTAGATTTCCTTATATACAAAAATATAACCAGACTAGATTTCCTTATATAAAAATATCATAACCAGACTAGATTTCCTTACATATAAAGAAGTATAACAAATGCAAATGTGTAGAGTAGGTCAAGCCATCAATAAATATATGGCGGAAAGTAAAAAGAAAAATGGAGATGACTCGACCATACTTTGAAGAAAACAATTCTTATATATATATTTGACGGAAATTCACAAGGTTAATAGTGTGGGTGGAGCTCAAGAAGTCTCAAAATATAATTCTTTAGTGAGCCACATCCATATATCCAATAGCATCTTAAAGAATTAATGCTAAGCCTTAAACCAGATAAAAGAAGGAAACTACAATGTTGAGTGTGTGTCATAGTTAAGTGTTCTTAAGTGTTTATGTATATTTATGTTCTTTGTTACTATCTATATATATCTGTTGTCTTTTCTCTGCTTTTACTGTTAGCTTTCTCTTTTGTTAGTAGTGTCCACATCTGACATTAATAACTGGTGGTATGAAGGTTGAATTTATGATTTGTCATTGTAAAATTAACTACCGGTATTCTTGTATCTTTATTAATGAGGATAAAAACTTTCCATGTACCTGTCTTAACTGCTATGTTGCTTGATGGTGGATTGATTACTTTAGAGAATATTCACATAAATCTTATGATAAAATGTATCAACCTTTCGTTTGTGATCTCAGCTGTTAAAATGGTGTACATAATTTATGTTGTCAATTTACAGGTGCGGGATGCACCAACATTTTCTGGAAACACTTCAGAATGAATGTTTGCTATACCTTTAGTGACAATTTATTCCATAATTACCACGAATGCCAATACAATTTTTGTTCCTTGTAAAACAAGTTCATAAACACATCATTTGGCTGCTATGTACAATGCAGATTTTCTATATGAAATGTAAATTGCTGTTGACCATAGTTTGGATTTTGTAACATATAAAGTATTGTAAATAGATCATTGTGTCATAAGCAGAACCGTGGATCATTTGTTGTGTATGCTAATATGTGTATGTTCATACAATATGAAGAAATAAAACCCTGGTGAAGCAAAATCTGTTTGTAATGTTTGTGTGCTTGAATGATACATATTATTAAGTATGAATGTAATGTTTGTGTGCTTGAATGATACACATTATTAAGTATGAATGTAGTGTTTGTGTGCTTGAATTATACACATTCTTAGGTATGAATGTAATGTTTGTGTGCTTGAATGATACATATTCTTAAGTATGAATGTAATGTTTGTGTGCTTGAATGATACATATTCTTAGGTATGAATGTAATGTTTGTGTGCTTGAATGATACATATTCTTAAGTATGAATGTAATGTTTGTGTGCTTGAATTATACATATTCTTAAGTATGAATGTAATGTTTGTGTGCTTGAATGATACATATTCTTAAGTATGAATGTAATGTTTGTGTGCTTGAATGATACACATTCTTAAGTATGAATGTAATGTTTGTGGGCTTGAATGATACATATTCTTAGGTATCAATGTAATGTTTGTGTGCTTGAATGATACATATTCTTAGGTATGAATGTAATGTTTGTGTGCTTGAATGATACACATTCTTAAGTATAAATGTAATGTTTGTGTGCTTGAATGATACATATTCTTAAGTATGAATGTAATGTTTGTGTGCTTGAATGATACATATTCTTAGGTATGAATGTAATGTTTGTGTGCTTGAATGATACACATTCTTAAGTATAAATGTAATGTTTGTGTGCTTGAATGATACATATTCTTAGGTATGAATGTAATGTTTGTGTGCTTGAATGATACACATTCTTAAGTATAAATGTAATGTTTGTGTGCTTGAATGATACATATTCTTAGGTATGAATGTAATGTTTGTGTGCTTGAATGATACACATTCTTAAGTATAAATGTAATGTTTGTGTGCTTGAATGATACATATTCTTAAGTATGAATGTAATGTTTGTGTGCTTGAATGATACATATTCTTAAGTATGAATGTAATGTTTGTGTGCTTGAATGATACATATTCTTAGGTATGAATGTAATGTTTGTGTGCTTGAATGATACATATTCTTAGGTATGAATGTAATGTTTGTGTGCTTGAATGATACATATTCTTAGGTATGAATGTAGTGTTTGTGTGCTTGAATTATACACATTATTAAGTATGAATGTAGTGTTTGTGTGCTTGAATGATACATATTCTTAGGTATGAATGTAATGTTTGTGTGCTTGAATGATACATATTCTTAGGTATGAATGTAATGTTTGTGTGCTTGAATGTTACAATCTTAGGTACAAGGAGCGTGATAGTCTAGTTGATAGTCAGCTTACTTGCTATCATCGGGTTACAACATGCCAGTTTCAAAACCACATCCCGGCAAAATAAATCCAGGTTGTGATTTATTGCTTGACATGACCACTCCTTCAGTTGACTCAGCTGTAAATGAGTACCTAATGCATGAGTTAGGGGAGGTAAAGACAGCAAGGAATGGAACTGGCCACCCCAACTTATAGGTGCTGTGTCTTAGTACATGAAGAGTTATCTTCATCCCAACGGCAGGTTGCTACCATGGGACATACCTTTACCTGTAGGTATAAATGTAATGTTTGTGTGCTTGATACTCTTAGGGTATAAATGTAATGTTTGTGTGCTTGATACTCTTAGGGTATAAATGTAATGTTTGTGTGCTTGATACTCTTAGGGTATGAATGTAATGTTTGTGTGTGTGCTTGATACTCATAGGGTATAAATGTAATGTTTGTGTGCTTGAATGATACATACTCTTAGGTATGAAAGTAATGTTTGACTCAGTTCATATAGTTGAGAACATTTTGCACATTTTAATTTTTTCATCATTCAGCTTATATGTTCTTCTTCATCATTTATTCTCATACTCCCGCTATATCTCTCTTGTAGCGGGACAATGATCCTTCTAGATTTCCAGTGGAATGTAGTTCAGAGATGGAAATGTGTTGTGTTGCTGTTTTATGTGCGATTATGGCTAGACACACCCATCTTCTGCTGATTTATATGTTCATTATTGGTTATTTAGAACAATTGTTAGCAACTTTGTTTTGGGGCCAGTTTGGACTATTTTCAACTGTGGCCCTCTTGGAGAGTAAAAAAAGAAACTTGTTGACTGTCTACTAGACTTGTTCCTATGTATCTCAATATAAATATTGCTCAAGTAGTCAGCTTTCTGTTGTTCCACTCAATTACAATTTTTTCCTCTGTGAATACTCTGGAAAATGCTGTGGTCCCTGGAGGGTCATCTGCATTCATTCTTAAACTCTTGCAGATTAGCAAGATGTAGTCCAGAGAATGGAATGTTCTGTGTCATGGTTTACAGCTTAGCTGCAATATCTGTGCATTGTGGCCTGATACATCCAACTTCAGCATGGTTGAGAGCAACTGATTTAGAACATCATCAGATACTGTCTCTGCATCAAAGGTTGGCCGAAATGGACCTCCCAACATCTTTAACTCTTGCCTTGGTGGTGCGCTCTGATTTGCTGTGTTTATCCATCTCATAATTCTTCTCTTCCACTTGTATCTATGCCTACCACTTGTTCATCTCCCTTCAATTTTGTCTTAAAGTAAGATATTCAACAAAGTACTATGCCTTTTTTTATGTACAAAATATTATATTTGTTTGATTTTTCCTTTAATAGTGTTTTATTGATAAGCAGTAATGCCAAAACATTTTTCTTTCTCCCCCTTCCCCCCAGTTCCTATTATATATATTCATATATCCACATCTCAGAGGCATCAATTCTGTCTTCCGATTTTCCATTCTCCATGTTATAGAGCAATTTAGAACATGACTGGAAAAATTTACCAAAGTATGAACACTTAATGTTCAATAATTTCAATCGTTTAGTTATACAAGAGAGAAAGCTTACTACGTTTAAAATTATGAGATGTCTAAAGGAAGTAGCAAACAGAACATGAAGAGACCATGTGAGGAACTGTTTAAAAGAACTGTTTGAGATATCTGTGGTCAAATATGTTGAAAAAACATACCTAATATTCTGCATTTGCGCTATGATAACCAACATGAACATTTGTGTGCGTACTTTGTGCTAATAAAAAACCAGACTGAAATGGTTCGGCCACATAATGAGAATGAAACCAAGTTGGCCTGCGGCTATACCTTCCATTAATGTTTTTCTCATACCTTTACTGTAATGTTTCAGTAAAAATTTTAGTTTAATTTGTATTGTTGCCAATGAATATTCCTATCCTTACTATTGAAGATTTGGGAAAAATCATGCAAAAGTTTTTTATGAATAAACTGACAGATGATAATTTTTCCTTGATTATTTAGAAATTATGGGCAAGGTATGTCATCTACTTTCTCAGTTTCAGGATTTTCTTACATTTACCAGTTTTATGACCACATTTGGCTATTATTAAATTTCTGGTATATTTCTGTGGCTGTCAAATTTGAGGGTGGTCGAATGCGCTATGATACATGGCAACCGTAGTGATGGTATTACTAAAAATAGCTGATCCGGGATAGTATGTCATTCCAAAATGGCTGCTCCCGAAAAATACAGTCATTTAATGTGAGATGCAAGTAAATTTACGGGAGCCATGTAGGGCAGTGGTTAGCGCACTGGCTTTGCGTATGAGTGGTTCTGGCTTCATTCTCCAGTTGAGGCGGAAATGTTTTTCAGATCGCAATGGCTCCTGGGTCGACCCAGCCTTAAATGGGTACCTGATTAATTCGGGAAGTAAAGACTGCGAGGGAGAGGAGATGGCTACCGCCCTCATTTGCAGAGCCACTGAAATGTGAGATCATTAACATCTCACACTCCTATGGCATTAATAAATATTGTGGGTTACTTTACTTTACCATGAGTGAATTAATACATCTGAATTTTAGGCGGGCAAGTTTATGCGATACGTTGAATGAAAGTACTGTAAAACCATGTGATGTATTCTTTCCAGAACGTTGTCTTTTCTTATGAATCTCCTGAAATCTCTGCTGTCTCTGGCAAATTGTCCCGCTTCCTCTAGCAACATGTGTATGCATTTGTAAAACCATACCCACTAATATAATAAGTTACATTATAGCTTTTTAAACAACTCTGGGGCTTTCAAATTAATTCGGAAAACACAAACATCTATTATGACACAGAAAATCTCAAGGCTCTATCATGAGTTCTGAGAGATACCTCTTTAGAAAATAAACTAATTGCATTTGAAAACAAATGTCTCAGGAAAATCACAAACACAAACTGGAAAGACTTTAAGTCAAATGAGACACTAAGAGAAGAGACAAAACAAGAATACATCAGAGACGTTAGAAAAAGGCGTTAGGCATACATCGGTCACGCACTTGGAATGAATGAAGACAGAATACCACGTCATGTCTTTATATGGTCACCGAGTGGCAAGACCAAGAACAACACTGAAAAGAACTATCAAAAAAGAAATCACAACAACTGGTATGAAAACGAAAGATCTGGAACAACTGGCTGTTGATCGATAAGCATGGAGAGCTATGATATCTTCCTTATGTGCTAAACTTGGCATAAGAGGAAAATGATTACGGTAATGAGAAATAAGTACTCTGTATTAGCTTGTCAGCAAAGTGTTTTCACTCTATTGCATGCACATTATTATTTTATTGTGTAAGTCCTCTGTAAGAGTTTCATTTTCCTAATTCTGAATGGGTTAGCTTGATCTCTACAATTCTGAGCCATACAACAGGACTGATTTAACATTTGAGTAACATTACCATATAAAGATTCCTACATGTATATACACTACCTACAAAATACCTATGACGTATACTCACACATACGCCATGTTTATATCGTTTTGTGGTATAGGTATATCTTTGTGGTTCAGGTGTATCTTTGATGTTGAATATTGTACATGTGTATTTATAGTTTGTTTTCACCTATTCCCTGTAATGTGTTCTGTAAGAACCAGACT
This sequence comes from Meghimatium bilineatum, assembly GCA_034231615.1. NCBI lineage: Eukaryota > Metazoa > Mollusca > Gastropoda > Stylommatophora > Philomycidae > Meghimatium > Meghimatium bilineatum. The sequence continues at coordinate 41,529,111 of CM067308.1, forward strand.
CCTGTTGCTGTTGACATTGTTATCATAAGCAGTCGTCGTCTGAAGTCTGTTGACATTGTTATCATAAGCAGTCGTTGTCTGAAGTGAGTGTGGTACACATTTAAATTCTACAAGTTATCTGTGCTCAAGATGTCTGCTGTTAAACTCATACTTGACCTTTTGACAATAAAAGATTGTGCGGACTATGTCACTAAAGGAGGCTATTCTGAGCTTTCTATTGGTAACTTTTCATATTCTTGTACTTTGGTTGTCAATCAATGAAAAGTCATAGTAGCCTTTTGAAGTGACACACAGTTTCATAGTCTGATGACCTGTTACTGTGGAAATGTCATGGCAGCATTGTGCTAGTTTGTCATAGGATTTACCAGTTGTGGGGTTTACTTTCGTGGTCAATTTTAGATTTATTTGATAAGACCTACAGTTTGATTGAAATTGTCTATTATTGTCAGGTGAAACTTGGAAACATGGTTTTGAAGTTTTGCTAATCACTGGGTATACACGATAATACATGAAAATTGTGAGGAAAATTATTTTGCATGAAAATTGTAGCATTTGTTTGTTGAAATTAGCATGTGACAATAGTAATATACATTGCTCACTGACTTCTACAAGGTCAGAGAACAAAAGATGTGTTTTAGAGACATGCTTAAGACATCACTGATTCATTTCATTCCAGATATAAATGAATGAGAGTCTGGCACATGATAGATTCAGCTTGTGTCACAGATTCGGTATTGGTACAGCTACTACAGAGAACTTCAGACAAGCTGTTGCTAAATAAAAACATTCTAGAAGAAAGGCAAGAGCTGCTCAACGTCTCACAGATTCCTATGTTCAGTGTGGAAGAAAATTTGTAGCATTCGTTAGCTAGTATGATACACCACTACCATTGTCATCTCTAATCCAGTTAAGCTCAGATGGTCTTTGTTGACACTTTGTTAACTACTGGTAACAACATATTGGGCAGGAAAAAAGTAATACGAATTTTGTCTAGTCTCGTGTATGGTAACACTATCGTCCAGACTTGCTGTTAAGCGTAGGAGATTGGGAGCTTTAGTTTATGTTCCAAGTCAAGATGTTTCGCAGTTATTGTCTTATATCTATACTTGTTCAAAATGTTGCAATGCCATAACCTGATCACGTTTTATTACTGGTATATACAATTGCAAGGATTCTTGATTAGAAACTTGCTTTACAGCACGTGGGCCATTCCCAGTGTATGTAGACTCAGAGTCTCGCTTAGGTGTTGATTGTGTGATCTTCTGGACTTTCAAAAAAATTTACTTTTCCTTCCCTCACCTCTAGATACTCCGATTTCTAACATTCTCTGTATATATACATTCTCAGCCTCATTGACATCATCTGCATCTCGAAATGAGTTTATAACTGCCTTCATTAAGTCTGCTTTATCTCTTCTCAGCAATGTGCTATCTATCGCTGCATTGCCTGCCAATAAGTCTGCTCTCTTGTTTCCTCTGACCACAGTATGACCAGGGCAGTATATCCATGTAATACAGTTTTTACAATTGCAATGAGTTGGGTGTATTCCATCACAAAAGCCGAAACTACAGTAGTTGATATATTCAATACATGACATAATACCTACCAACATTCATTTCTGATCTAATCACTTTATAACCTATCAACACTGATATTCTTTCTCAAGCACTTCATTTGTTTAATTTCGCTGTCCACCACAAAAAAAGTTAGCACATTTACCAGAAAAATACCCAATTCACACATACACTGGAATCCCTCTATTGCATATTCTTTTATAACATATTTGGGGTGCAAAGGGAACGCATTGCTCTAGGCGGACCCAGGGTTAGCAGATAACCAAGATCCCAAATGTACCTCCCCGCGGTGCACCCTGGAAACAGAAATACAGCAGCTCGAGCTGATTCTGGCCAAATCATTTGGGGATCGTGTCCGAGAATGTGGAGGTAGCAGATGGAAAGAGATTTGACTGCACAAGAGACAGACAATATCTCCGACACCACCAGCATCACCACATATAGCGACACTGTCGACATACAGTGAAGCAGGGCAGTCCAGTCCGAACATTGGAGGGGCGGCCAATGTAAAATGCACGTAAAGATAGATGCATGGCGAGAGACAAATAGATTTCATACCGAGTACAATGAAACAATGAAAAGGCAGAACAGCGCTAGAGGGCTGCGCAAACTGCAAATAGAAAGTGAAAAGGCCCTAGGAAAGGGGAACTACAAGCACCGTCAGCTCGAGACGAGCTTCTAGTTACCTGTGTTCCTTACAGGCAGAGACCCAGACCCATCCATTGGCGTTTGGTAAAGCAAGAAGTCCTAACCCAACTCTAATGTCGAGCCTTCCTAAACCGGAAATATGCTCGCGAAGAGAAAGGGTTCCGTACTCGATGCGCTCAGGCACAAAAGGGACAACGATTTAGCCCTGGCCCAACTCTACTGTCAGGTTTTCCTACACCGGAAAGACACTTGAAGAGAGAAAGGGTTCAGTACCTGATGGGCTCAGGCGCTATTGGGACAAGGACGCTCAGCTCGAGAACGCCTTGCTCTCAAACGCGTGGTGTGAGACTCGAACTTGGACAAGGGGTACACGATGTCGGTGAATGACACCTCGGCTAAGAGGGCGAAAGAGCCAGGGTCCAACTCATCTGTTGAGTTCTTCCCCTTAAGGAACCAGGCTCACGGATGAGAAATGGTTCAGTACCCAATGGGCACAGGCACAGCACGTCCAATTACACGAGGCAAGTTCATAGACAGTGGAACACCTCGTTCGAGTCAGACGAGAGCAAAAAATCGTCTGGGCGAAGAGGCTCCATTACGCGTGCCTGGAGACAGATATAGAGGCTGTCACAGGCTAAGGGTAGCCCACCCAAATTGTCAAGGCATGCCGAAATCGGATGTGCTAGGCCTACAAGGCGCATAACGGTGGCACAACGTAATCACGCTCCCGGCGGAAATCGCACGGATATCCGTGATGGTTACAATGGAGCGAACGAAAAACAAACATAACATATTTCTCTCTATAACAACACTTTTCAAAATCTCCAATTATATTTATTCTATATTGTTTGTACTGTACATATTTTGTCAGACCTGAACCAAGATCTTATAATGGGATTCCACTGTATATATGTGTGTGTATATATATATACAGTAGAACCCCGATATATCGAAGTTCTCGGGGAAATTGAATTAATTCGATATATCCGAGGTTCGATATAACCGTTTTTTATTAAATGCAATACTCCTGCCTGATTTCTTTGCCGAGGTGGCCAAACACATTACCGAACTGAATTACATGACCTTACAGCAGCGTCATAGTAGCAGTCCCATAAAGATTATCATTTGGCCAAATGACAAGATTTTGGTTTGTTGTACGGCTTGTAAATACAGTTTGGCAATGTCCAACATGTGGGCCGCGGACCTGATATTCTTTGACATGATAGGTCAGCAAATCTTTGTCTGTTTCGGACTTCGATATACACGTCGATTCATTACCAAAAGGCCACCGTGGAACTTCGCTATAAGCGAAATGGTGCAAACCCGACTTCGCTATATCCGTAATTTATTAGAGGGATTAATGTTACCTATTGCGCGGACTATTTAAAATATTCGCAATAACCGAATGTTCGAAATATGCGAGTTCGATATATCGGGGTTCTACTGTGTATATATATATATATATATATTGGTTAGACAACTCATATACACGTGTTGGTTAAGTTGGATAGAGGTATTTCACATAAATAATTTGGTTAAATAAAATTCACATACAAATATTGGCTAGAGACATTTGATAATTTTCTCCTGTTTGAAGATGTTAGTGTCTAAACTTGGCATTGGCAACAGAGTGTTGGTAGAAAAATACTCTTTATCATTTGTTGTTTAATTTGATCTTCATCAGCTGATAAGTCACCGTGTTTGTCTTTTGGCATCTTCACTCAAAAAATGCAACATGCACAAAATCAAGATACAATGAGCAAAACAAATCCTCTTGTATAAAACTTTAAAAAAAACTTCATTACTGCACGTTTTCCTGTGAAGGAGTGCAGGGAGGTGAAATAAAGACCGCTTTGCTATAGCAGATGTCGCTGCATGTACAGGAAGAATTTTGATTGTACCTCTGCTCTGAAAGAAAAAATCCTGTCTCAACCGTGGAATGAACCCAGGACCTCAAGGATCTGAGAATGATGTTCTAGCCACACTTGTATAAACATGGATAATTTGACTAAATACATTTCAATTGGAATGAACAATTTTTTAGAAGTTCTGCGTAGTTTAGTTTTTATACACTTCATTGGTTTTCTTCTTAGTTGCGTTTTCTTGCTTGTTCAAACATTTTTTTAGAGTTTGTACAGTATAGTTCCGTGGAATGTAACTGGAGAGAGCTTTAGAGTCTTAATTATTTTTACAGAGTATAAACACTTTTAAAGAATGTTCTTCATAGTTTTTTAATATGTGATTTCTGTCTTGAATCTATAAAAATGTATCCCTCTACATGAATTTGCTCACCCAAATTTGTAATTTTATTAAATCTGATTAAAATAATACAGTATAAAGCATTAGATTTTTATTTTTGCTCTGACTTGTGAAATATTTAAAAACATGATGAAGTAAGGGAAGTTTCCAACATACAAGTGAAAGTTGTTTTTTATGATATGCTCAGCTTTATTTTATGTCAGTCTGTTGAGATGGAAACCTGTATAGAAGTACAAGTTGTTAAAAAAACACACTTATGAAAAATAAACTAGGGACCAAACCCGAAATAAAGGAATGACGAAAATGGATGTGCTGGACCTCGGACATCCTGACCACAAGTGGCCAACCGGGGTGCAAATAATCACAATTTTACTGTGGAACTTGCAGCACAACGTACCTCACGCTCCCTGGTGGAAATCACACGAAATATTCGTTGTGGTTATTTGAGAGCGAACTCTGAAGAAGAAAAATAAACTTACAAAAACAGAAGAACAGATCCAGAAGTAAATAAATGAGATTTGTTGACTTTCTTCTAGATCTATGATGATCTTATAGCTGGATCAGAACAAAGCTGGGAGTTACAAACATCAAAGTTGGAAATAACTTCTTCTTCTTCTTTCATTCACTTGAAACATGTCTATATCTGTAATTCTGTCTCCTTAATAAAACTCACTGTCTTTTGTAGTTCATACAGTGTCCCATAGAGCTTTGATTCCAGTGTTGTTTCCTCTGGCCAATATGTCTGCCTCAGCGTTTCATGCTCAGAACACTCTTGAAGTATATGTTTGGCACTCTGTGCTGCCTGTCCACATGGCCGTGTTGCCAATCTTGAGCTTTGTATACATGTGACTGCGGAGTCGGTTGTGTCCTGTTCTGAGACGTAGAATTATAACTTGTTCTGGTCTGTTCATAATATGAGTCATCTTGTGTTGGTGTTTGTGGCTTTCTTATTGACTTTATCATCTGTTTTTTCTGATGGTAGGTGATTGGTATATCTGGTTGGTCTTCGGCAGCACCTTCCTTAGCCAGTTGGTCTGCTTTTTCATTTCCTGGTATTCCACAGTGAGAGGGTATCCACTGCATGGTTACCCTATACTGGTAAGACAATTCGCTAAGTAGTTTTTTTAAGTCTGTTAGTTTTCCAGACTGGAGAGCTTGAAGCACTGACCTTGCATCTGTCAGGAATACCACAGGAAGTAGGTTAGAGTTGGAGTTCAGCAGTTTTTTAGCTGGAAATAACTAATTACGAAATAGAAATTAATGCAGAAAAGAGTAAGATTTTAGTTAACAGCAGAGACACACAGGTACAGATCAACATCATAATGAATGGACTTAAAACTTCACAATCAATAAAAAGTAATACTGCTGTAAAACTGAATAGCAATAGTACTTACATAGAACACAAGTTTTTGAAGTTTCATTTCATGGCAACTGACAGACTATCACTAAAGGGCTATGGGGTGTAAACACGAAAAATTACAAATAACAATATACTTTTTCAACGTTTTGAACCATCAGGTGTTTATCAAGAATATACAAAACAAAGAGTGAAAAAAAATAAAAAGTAATGTTACCACCACAAAGGCACTTGAAAACAGAAAGTAAAAATATTTACCCAGAATAACATGGACAGCAATACAACAAAGACCACGCCAACATACATTTAAATTGTGTTTATACCCCATAGCAGGACCTCACCAACACAAATTTTTGTATTTTTTCGTGTTTGCACCCTTTAGTGATTGTCAGTTGTCATCAAGTGAAACTTCAAAAACCTGTATTCTACATAAGTACTTAAACTTGAAGAAGTGGAAACTTGCAAATACCTGGGATCCTGCATATGCAGGAATGGAAAATCCAAAACAGAATTAAATATACCGCTACAAATGACCGTAGCTACTTTATCAAAACTAAACTTAATATGGAAAAGCAATACAGTGTCGAAGTGAAGATTAAACTCTCACTGGTTTTTTCCAATGTGGTGTATTTTTGTGCATGTTGAGAACCCTCTGATTTACTAGTTTGTGAGTGTTGAGAACCCTCTGATTTACTAGTTTGTGAGTCCTCTGATTTGCTAGTTTCTTAGCACTAAATGTCATGTCCAATTTTCCTAAGGGGAAAAACCCCCTTAAACCCACCTATCCACTACTGCCTTGGTATACAGTAAAAGAAAGATGCATACAGGTCCAGAGAAATCGCTACATTCATAAGTAAAAGAACAAAAATGTGCAATGTTTAGACATTATAAGCTGACACAATTCCTTGTCAGATTAGTGAGAAGCAAAGAAAGACAACTGATAAAAAGAAAAAAACATGGATAGACATCATAGAATGGACTAGTCATGATTTTTCTACTCATTCTATTGTTGAAGATAGAAATCGTTGGATGCTTCTGTGTGTTAATACATTCAATGCAGTATCCTTACCATCATAACAGGTTATGAGTTTTATAGTTTATAAGTACATTATGTCTCTTGATTTCCAGGAATTATAAGCAACCTTATAATTGATTTCCAGGAATTATAATACTGCTCTTGTAAACCATTTTGTGAAATTTTTTTTGGGGGGAAGCAGGATGCTGTATTTGCTCTAGAAGTTTCATACCAGAACATTCCAACTTTAAATGGTATGCAATGCTTTGAGAGGAAGCCGTCTACTAACTAAAAATGTCATTGTATAAAGTGTTGTGTGAATTCCACAAGAGAAGAGTATATAAGAATGTAATCTATCCATCTATACGCTGTAGCTCTTGTTTGCCTTGCGGCATCAGTGGTAGAAGAGTTCTCTTCAAGAGTTATTGTATCATCACCGTATAAAATGTTTACGGCAAGGTGCTGGAGAGGATAATCGCTAGAAGACTGACATTTGATTTGGAAAATAGAGGCCTACTTCCTGACACTCTAGGTGCATACAGGCCGGGGAGACACATTTTTATTTAGTTTAATAAAAATGTTTCCCAATGTGATACAGGTCACATCCCCGTTACAGTTAATATTATAAATACAAGACTCCCTTTTAACAGTTTAAAAAAACGACAATAAAGTTATAAATATAGGTATTTTATTTTTTAATGAAGGCCAGTGAGCTCCAATAGAAAGCATAAATTTAGTTATGTTCACTCATGTATGAAGTAAGAATATATATTTCTGTTTGCTAAACATTTTAACATTTGCTGGAAGCAGGGGTAAGGGCTGCCCAAGATGATGAATATGAGATGGTAGAGTACACACAGGCAATTCTGACACTGAGTCAGACTCAAACAGAAAGATTGGAAAGAATGACGCCCATGTGTTGCTGGGGCCTGAAAGGTGAGCATAGAATAGCAACACAGTTTACCTTCCACTCATGTCGTAAAAGGTGACTAAGGAGGTTATGGGATGGAGTTGGCTGTCCCATCCCATATAGGGTCAGTGACCCAAAGACATGCTGAAGTTGGATGTGTAGGCAGATATCGCAGCAATGCTGTAAACCATGACACAACCCATTCCGTTCTCCGGACTACATCCTGCTAATCAGCAGGAGTTTACGAACAAAGAAGAAGCATAGAATGAGGCAATGTGAATCATTTTGTTTAAAATTGCCCCATGGCAGTCAGCTGGCACAGATTCCACACTTGGAACTTGTAGTTAAAATGTGAATCTCTTAGTCTTCTATGATAGAGGTGTCTGAACCAGACATATTTATTGTCCACCTCACAGCAATTACCTCCCCTTAGAATGTGATATTGTGGTTTACCTTGGTCAGTTCTGGTCTTCCTTGGAATTTCTTATCTCCCTTAATTTTCTCCAGTCCTGTGAATGGTAATAAAATTACCTGGTGTATGAAAGTGGCCACACCTTCTGCCACTCCAATTTCTGGTTGATGGGACACACAGTTTAAAACTAAAAGATCAAACAAATTACTGATGTGAATCATGAGGAGATCAGAAGATTTATAAAGAAGACTACATTCTGGAAAGAATATGTCATCTGATATATATAAACATTTTACAATAAATTTCGCCTGACACACACTCAATCTTAATAATGCAAATGAACAAGATTAAGCGGTAAAGTTTACTTTCGCTCATTTGAAATCTTTCATAACTTTTTTCTGCATACATATCCAGGGATCAATTTGAATATTGTTGTTTTTTGTGTGTTCTTTCTCAAACTCCCACTGGATCTCTCTTGTAGCAGGACAATGCTCCTACTAGATTTCCAGCAGTAGGATGTAATACAGGGAACTGAAATGCGCTGTGTCACCGTTTATTTGTGTCAATGGTCAAATACATCAGACTTTGCCATAGTAACTAGTACCATGTGTTTTTACTACTTCCACTAGAAGGTAGATGTCAGTAGCCATATCACTAGTAGGCGAGCTGTACGAGAGAACTGTTTTCCTTAGTGAACACTGGACACCGCAACCTGAAATTTCACGACAGTCAAGCATGTTTGGACTTTTCTATTCTCCGGATTACGTCCTGCTAATTTGCAAATGTTTTGAAAATGAACGCAGATGAAGATCAATGGAAATCACTGTAAGACATGCATTGTTCCTGAATCTACATGGAAAGAGACAAATAGGAAGATCAAGGATTACCTGGAGGAAAAAATTGGATACAGACATAAAGAGATTGGACAGAACATGGAAATAACTGAAAGCAATAGATAAGAATAAGACAAAATAGATAAGGTTTATTAATGACAAATCCTTCACAAGGAGTGTATAGATAGTAAACTATATTATTGTTCTCTTTGTTTTCCCTATTGGAACACAGTTTTACTGCAGTTTCATCTATTATCAATATGTCATCATCAGCAGCTTATAGTTACTTAACACCCATTGGTGCTATCAACTTTCTGCAACTTGTTCTTGTATTGCTGAGTAATCTGTAAGTTGGTCACTTATTATTGAGTTATTTGTAACTTGATCATTTATTACTGAGTTATTAGCAACTTGGTCTTGTATTACTGAATTATCTGTAATTTGGTCTTGTATTACTGAATTATCTGTAATTTGGTATTGTGTTTCTGAACTATCTGTAGCATGACCATTTATTACAGAACTATCTGTAACTTGACTATTTATTACAGAACTATCTGTAACATGACCATTTATTACTAAACTATCTGCACTGTGATTACGTATTTCCGATGAACTATCTACAACTCTAGAACTGTTACAGGTAGCAGATATATCTGAAGGATTTTCAGTATCAGAAGAACTGATAAGATTTCTCCATTTTCTCCGCACTTCCTCCGTTTCATTTGGTGGTTCTGTTAAACGTCCATCATCTTGTCCATTTGCTACTAAGCATGCCACTGCTGCACTTTGTTCTGCCATCTGCTTTGATTTCTCCCTGGTGAAGAAATAACAAAATGAAGTAAACGTTATTCCATTTGGCTTCATTAAAGGGATCAAAATGTATAGAGGATTAACTTGACAAAGTGGCATGTTTTCTACCAAGAGTACCACTCATGGGATCTCTAAAAAAAAGCACTTATAAACAAGACATCATGACTGTATATGGCTGTTCATGATGTGCTCCCTTCTTTGCTAGATGTCATTGCCAGGTGTGTTTGAGTGGCCAGGAATTCACTGCATAACAATGCAGACTTCATAAGATGTTAGCAGCTGGTTGGCATGGTGATATGTTTCAACTATCTCAGATTTACAATGTCCATCACATTCTAGTGCGTGAAGAACAGACATAAAGTTGGTAGAAATCACAATGTTTTGGACTTTTGATGGAAAAGCATCAAATATGGTCTTGGGGTGGTACAAGGCAACTTTCTAGTGCTGTTATCTCAGCTTCATAGTTAGAACATCTCCCCACAGGCATCAAACAACTTATCAGATGTTTTATCTGGATATTCTATATAGACACCATAATCTGCTTTGATGGTGGCTTTGAAAACAGACCTGTTAGTATAGACATGAATCCATTGTTCTGGGTAGGTGTCTATTGTTTTCTGTGTTGCTTAAGACTTACTGGGTCAGAACTTTTAATTGAATTATCTCTTAATTGTGTCTTGACTTTTGGCAATTGAAAACGTGTAGTAGTAAACATTTTTCTACTCTTTGCAGTTCTTGTCTGGGAGGTTTTTTTTCAAGTAAATACAAGACTTTTCAAAACCAAAAATAATTTAATCTTTAAAGTACATATTCTTTAATGTCTAATTCCAGTTGTTGGGCCTACATTTCACACTTTTTAAGAACTCTGCGATGATCAATATTTTTGTAGTATTTTGTACCGTTGTATTCCTAGTTACACAATGGCTGCCGTAATTCAGCTCAGATCGCTAATATCATTATTACCTTTGCAATGAGTGTTCCCAGAGGCAAAGACATACACTGGGCGGGAAGAAACTGTGATGTTTACTAACTACACTGCAGTAAGGACTATACTGTGAAAAAGCATTTTGTTGGAGGGTAAATAATAAACACCGGCTTTGTGTTCAGTTAACTCAAGGGACATAATTATAAAGATAAATGATAAGAAAAGAGTAGTCTCCCTTTTTGGGAATATTTATAGCATTTTACTGCAACTTTGTTCTGTTTAGTATGTAGACCCGACAATTGGGATAGGATCTACGTAACAATATTTTGGTTATTACATAAGTATTTTGTAAGACCAGACCAATTTGTTATAAAGGGATCAACTGTATTTGAAGCTCATAAAATTTCCAGTAAATAAAACTGGAATATGACATAAAATTCCTTAGCTGCGGAGGTATTCTTAAGGATACGATGACAAGCTACCGCCATTTTGCAGAGATTTTCCTCTTCTTAGCTTCCCAGGGAAAAAAAATCACCTGGATGCTTATAATAAAGCTCTCAGGCAAATTGTTTCCCTGGGAAACTAAGAAGAACCAAGAAAAAGATCTCAGCAAAATGGCAGCAGCACTTCATCGTATCCTTAAGGATACCTCTGCAGCTAAGGGATTAATATACTATCACACAAATGTCAAATTACATATACAAGAACAATATTTACCAATGAGGGTTTGTATAGATCTTTCCTTCAAATGATACTGTACTAGAATAATATCTGTCACCTTGTCTCTCAGTCTGTAATGTAAAAATATATATTATGGTAGCATAATCTATTCAGAACAATGACAGCACAAGACAAAAGAAAAATAGTGCCAGCAGAAATGATGTGTCTACAAAGAATACTAGAAGTGTCATTAAGAGATGGGGTTAGAAACGATAACATCAGACAGATAACCAAAACATTACTAGTATTGGAACACATCAAGAGACAACAAATCAAGTGATTTCACACACTTCCAGACTACCAAGACACATAGACATCATGGCTATAAATCCAGAGACAGACCATGTAAAAGATGGTTCACAAAAATCAAAGCGGCTACTGGAACAAGCTTACAAACAGCACATAAGAAGACACTGGAACAAGTTTACAAACAGCACATAAGAAGACACTGGAACAAGTTTACAAACAGCACATAAGAAGACACTGGAACAAGCTTACAAACAGCACATAAGAAGACACTGGAACAAGCTTACAAACATCACACAAGAAGACACAGGAACAAGCTTACAAACATCACACAAGAAGACACAGGAACAAGCTTACAAACATCACACAAGAAGACACAGGAACAAGCTTACAAACAGCACATAAGAAGACCATCTCCAGAGAGCTCTTCTATCCAAAACACTGCAAGGCAAACAAGGGCCACAGCGTATAGATTGATCCTTTTCAGGACGTAGTCATCAACACAAAATATTTAGGATGAAGTGATTTTCTAGGCAATATAAGTTCGTTCAGTAGTTTTTTGCCATCGCCTTCTCAAAGGTGGTTCGGATGCACAATTGTGGTGGATTCAAATACAATATATACATATATAGTGTAGAGTTATGCCCTATAGGGAAGGTTGTGCATGCGATGAAGGCTAAAATATGATAGTGAAGCTACTTGCTAACTTTACTCTTTTTCTTCTGAATTCATTCTTGTATATTAGCAGGATGTAGTCCAGAGAAAGGAATGTATTATGTCATGGTTTACAGCTTGGCTCTGATATCTATGCCTTTTGGCATGACACATCCTTCAGCATAGCTTCTGGATCATTTTGATCTTCTACGGTATGGGAAAGCCAACCCCACCCCCAATACCACCGTAGTTGCCTCTTAGTCATGCATGGTAGGTAACAGTGCCACTATTCTTTGAACCTCATCCATATGACACAGAAATAGCCAGTCACAGACACAAATTTCTGGTTGTTGGGCAAGTGCTTTCCAGACGAGGCAACAGAGATGCTCACTTATACTGTTACATCAGAGCTTGTCCATAAGTGCCTATCGTTTAACATTAAGAGATGCAGTTGGAAGTTTCCCTTTATTCAATTGAGAACGTGATGAAAAATAAATATGTGAAGTGTACAATAAATATGTGAAGTGTACAATAAATATGAGAAATGCTGATATTATATATTCAAGTAAACGATATATAAGTTCTGACACTACATACTTGAGTAAACTAAATATCAGAAAGACTCATATTACATGCCAAAGTAAACTAAATATGAGAAAAGCTGATATTACTTGCCAAAATAAACTAAATATGCAAAGTGCTGATATTATATATCCAAGTAAACTAAATATGAGAAAAGCTGATATTACTTGCCAAAATAAACTAAATATGAGATGCATTGATATTATATATCAAAGTAAACTAAATATGCGAAGTGCTGATATATATCCAAGTAAACTAAATATGCGAAGTGCTGATATTATATCCAAGTAAACTAAATATGTGAAGTGCTGATATTATATATCCAAGTAAACTAAATATGTGAAGTGCTGATATTATATATCCAAGTAAACTAAATATGCGAAGTGCTGATATATATCCAAGTAAACTAAATATGCGAAGTGCTGATATTATATATCCAAGTAAACTAAATATGTGAAGTGCTGATATTATATATTCGAGTAAACTAAATATGAGATGGCTCGTATTATATAACAATTGAACATGTGAATAACTGAAAACATAAATGATCAAAACATAAATTATAGGAAGACAATCTACAAAAAGAAAAATGTGTAAGTAAAATCCTTTTAAAACATCACTGATGTGAATACAGTGTTAGGATTGTATTTTACCTACCTGTAGTTCATATGTGATTAACAGCAGACTTGGGGGTGATGTGGTCAGCATTATGCAAATGATGTAACAAATCTTAGCATATGTTACATATTGTTTGTTTGAGAACCCCAGGAATTATGAGCGATTAGCTTTTACTTCTTATGTGGAGTGGGGTGGTTTTTCTGAGCATTTTTTCATACCCGAGAGACTTTAGCTTTCGGCTTAGTGCAATGTCTATTGAAGGAGCCTTCTACTCAGAGGGGGTTTATATGTTACATATAATTCATTGCTTTTTACAAATGAAAGATTGGAATCAAAACAATCATAACTCACTGTTGTATAGACTGGCTTTCCAAATCCAGCCTTCTTGCTCCAGTTGTTGAGAATCTGTTTTGGAGTCATAGTGAGTGGATACATTCGTCTGAAATAGAAACAAATAAATATGAAGTCTATTCTTGTTATGAGTTGGCTTAATAATGATTATATCCCTCTGAATTCTCCTGTTTTGTTTTGTTTAACCCATTTAATCTCTTTGTGGCAGAAATCGTTGGCTATATGTATATATATATATATATTCTATAGGGGGGGGGGGGGTGTGTGGTGATTGGTGATGTGTAATAATGAAAGTAAATTTAGTAAATTTCACGTCACTACATATGGTTTTATAGACAAAAATTTGTCCCAGCACTTAGTGAACAGTCCTTGTACCTATACTTCAATAGTCAGTAGAGTCCTACGCACTGTGAAACAATGACCTAGTTCATGAGTTGGTTTTCTGAGACTAGCCTCCTAACATCTATACCACCAAAGTCAGCTTTGCTATTATTACCAATGTGCAATTTTACTGGATACCCAAATTAAACTACAAATTTCCAAAAATAGCTAACGACAACAGGAACAAAACAACTAAACACTTACTTATCAAATCTGACAGGAAGTTCAATAAGAACGGATCCATTATTCATCTTTCTTCTCTTCACGCCATTACAATCACCTCCTGCTTTGTCCTTGAGTTCTCTCTCTAGCATATTGCGCTGTTGAAGAACTTCTTCATATTCAGTCCTCATGGCCCAGATGTTACTACAAAAATGGACAAAATCAAAGAAATCAATAATGAAATTAAACTGCGGTGAGTGCAAGAGATTGCATAAGATATTTTTTAAACCTAAACAAGACTGGCAAAATCCAGCATGGTGGCTGAGATTTAGTGAGTTTTAATGCTTCCAGCTTATCATCCAAGGGAAGCTATAAGAAGATGCATATACTTACAAAATCACACGACTGATCAAAATGCAAAGGATACTAAGAAACCAAGCCCATTGCACATGACCTTGAGTGACCAATTTCTAACGCTCGCAAAGGATGTGGTTTTGTAACAGCATGTGAATTTGGATAAGTTGCAAATGTACACTCGTAGTCGAATGGTCTCGTTGGTCTCACATCTAACTTCACTAGAAAATCCCCGTCGTCACCTTTTACAACATGCATAGAAGGTAAACAGTGCTGCTATTCTTTGCTTCCCTTTCAGACCATGGCAACACATGTGTTCAACATGTTCAGAGATGACTGCCGTGACCTGGAAGTCAACACTTACGGGATTACACTCTCTGCACTCTCCATTGAGAGATCAGGAAAGCCTCTTGAGAAACCCTTGGAATAGGTATCCATTCATCACTGGGATTAATGTCTTCTGATGCCAAAATCTGACAGTATATTCAACATGGTTTATCCACAATTTGCTATTCTGTTTTAATATCACATATGAATGGATGACTGAACAACAGATCAACATAAGACAATACAGGATAAACAAATAAAATTGGTAGCATATTCTATTCAGGATGTAGCCATCAAACCAGAATTGTTTGCCAGTAGTGATTTTATTGGAAACAATTATTACCAGTAGTTTGCCACTGCTTTCTGAACAATCCAGATGCACAATTACCTGGACCATGTAGGAATTGAGGTCTTAAAATATGTAAGTTTATAATTTACTGCCCCCATTCCAGGATTGATAAGAACTGCTAGCAGGGAAAAGAAAACTAAGTGAATGAAACTGAAATCAAACTACCAATACTTTATAGGTTAGACACTGTTGAGATTGAAATATGAACCGGTGGATAGTAAAGGAAAAACCACTGCTGTAACTGATTGAGCATTTCTCATTTGGTATGGGGGATTCTGATACTGGGCGTCATTGCATGCAGTTCTTTTAAATCATCCTGGAGGATCAGTAAAAATGGCTTGGCTGACCATATTTTAACTACCTCTGATTTAAACAACTGAATTTTTAAATAAAACACTTCTTTATGGAAAGAACTTCTTTTACAATATGCCACAGCTTACAGTTAGTTATCTCCAGCTTTCTCCCTTCACATCCATCACAACATTTCTGGAATTAATTTGAAATATCTTCTTTTGTGTTCATTCTCAAACTTATGCAGATTAACAGAATGTAGTACAGAGAACGGAGTTGTATCAAGGTTTATAGCTTAGCTGTGATATCTGCACCTTTCTGCATCTCACATCTAACATCAGCATGGCGTATGAGTCTTTTTGACCTCATATGGGATGGGACAGAGAACTCCATCCCAAAAACCTCCTTTGTCACCTTTTATGACATGCCTGGCAGGTAATGGTATCGCTATTCTTTGCTCCACTTTCAACTCCCGGCAACACAAGGGCAACATAACCGTAATTGGGAGATAGAAAGAAACTATTAAAAAAGAAAGATATGGAAACATACGCAAAATCTTGCAAGGATTTAGCAACCAGGCAGCTATCAGCTTCAGGTATCTCAGTCATTCTGTCATGCAACATCTGAAGGACACAGTACTTGGTATTCATCTCATTGTTGTCATATTGGAATGCCTGGGATATTCAAAAGATGAACAAATCTAGTAAGCTAGTTTCAGGATCATTTGACTATTATAACTAATTTGTGTAGGAAACTTAGTTTCGTTTTCAGTGTTCATTCTAAAACTCCCGCTGGATCTCTTTTGTAGCAGGACAATCGTCAGACTAGATATCCAGCAAGATAATTGGATGATATTACCAACACACTCTGTAATACTCACAGACTCTCAAAGCATGCTGCGCAAGATTAAAAAATGCATGCTCAGAAAGGAATGGTTTGATTTATTGAATAACTCCTTATATGGAACAAAACAACAGCTCACAAGCACATGCATATATCACACAATGACACGAGCCCATGGACAATGTCAAAGGGCATGATCCCATGGACAATGTCAAAGGGCACAATATCAAAGGGTACGAGCCCATGGACCTCTGGATCAGCAACCAACCATTAAATAACTAAATTGTCAAGAGTATTACATGGATATAGTGCTCTGGTCATGCAGGGGTTACAGGAAATGAGAGAGCCAACTTATTAGCAGGCAATGCTGTGATAGATGGCACAATGTTGAGAAGAGATAAAGCAGACTTAATTAAGGCAGTCATAAAATCATTGCAAAATGAAGATGAGGTTAAAGAGGCTGAGAATGTACTCATACAAAGAATGTCAGAAATTGAAGTGTCTAGAGGTGAGGGAAGGAAAAGTAGTCTTTTTGGAAAGACCTGAAGATCGCATAATCAACACCTGACTGGGATGGCAGCTTGAATGGAGAGTGACGCACTTATGGGAGTGTCATGCATGCTGTGATGCTATTTTTGAACTAAGAATCCAGAAGGATGCATCCAGAAAATGGAAATGCGCAGTGTCACTGTTTTATTTGCACCAATGACCTGACACATTCGTCTTTGCGGAAGAAACCTTGATAATCATGCTTGAGGTCAGCATAATGGAGATCCTATATTATTTTCTGAGTTCAGCATCATCATCATCAATTGCCATCATCACATAGAAGGATGTCTGTAATGGACCTCCAACAACATCACCTGTCTCTTGCCTTGTGCACTCTGATAGGCTGTATCCTGTCCATCTCATGGTGTTTCCTTCCCACTTGTATCACTGCCCATCTCTTGTGTCTCCCCTCGACTGTACCTTCAAGTAAGTTCTTCAACAAGATTACACATCTTTTATGTCCTAAATATTGTATTTATATTTCCTGTAATATTTATTTTCCATATCTAGTGTTGACATAAACGTTTTGTTTATATTCTCTTTTATATTTCCACATCTCAGCAGATATCAATTCTGACTTCCAGTTGTTTGTTCATTGTCCATATTTTTAAACCGCACATTAGTCTAGAGTGGATTTAGCATTATACAATTCTCAGTTTTAATTTATGATTTGTTTGGGTGTTATTAACTTCCTTGTAACACCAGAGTACTCCTAGAAACTCTTATTCTCTACACTGAACTATCTTCACTTGTTCTCAAACACAATCTTGTAAGAATGCTTATAGCAAATTTATATGAGAGTACATGTAGTCATGTATCATTTATATCACATTTAGTTACAGTTTTGCAAATCTATAACTTCTTTATCTGTGTTCGTTCTCAAACTCCTGCAGACTAGCAGGATGTAGTCTGGAGAGCAGAATGCATTTTGTCATAGTTTACAGCCTTATTTATGCTCTTTTGACCTGATACACCCGACGTCAGCATATACACATCCGACTCTATAACACATTCAGTTTTATTTTTTTTAAAACAAGAATTCACATATTCCCTTTATATCTATACAACATGCAGTAGAAATCCCTTTATATCTAGACAACATGCAGTAGAAATCCATTTATATCTAGACAACATGCAGTAGAAATCCCTTTATATTTAGACAACATGCAGTAGAAATCCCTTTATATCTAGACAACATGCAGTAGAAATCTCTTTATATCTAGACAACATGCAGTAGAAATCCCTTTATATTTAGACAACATGCAGTAAAAAGCCCTTTATATCTAGAAAACCTTCAGTAAAAATCCCTTTATATCTAGACAACATGCAGTAAAAATCCCTTTATATCTAGACAACATGGAGTAGAAATCCCTTTATATCTAGACACAAATGTAATATTCTCAATGTATTTGATACACCTGAAAACTTTTATCTTGACACTAAAGGTCAGTTGTAATGAACATCCAATATTTTCTAGAGGTTTACAATAGAAACAAATTTTATTATATGTCCACTTCTATATTGCCATCTGCACTTGTAGGGTGCTGCGATCTTCATCATCAACAATCCCATAACTTTTCAGGTTCATTAGGATGCCAATTTGGAAACAACACGCAAAAAATGGCATGCCTCTCTGTTCTTAGTTTATTGTTTGAGTGTGGAGGAACTTAATCCTGTCCAATCTTTAATATTATTAATTCAAACTTTCCATTGTTATCTCCTGCATTGAAGTCGATTTCTAACACTTTGATATCATTTAATGCTTATGTAACCTCAGCAGAATGCATACTCTCAGACTGTCACTGGAAAGATGGACAATTAATGAGTGAAGTGCCCATGTGTTGCCAGGGTCTGAAAGGGAAGCAGAGCTGCAATGCATATAGTAAAAGGTGACTAGAGGTTTTGAGGATGGGGTTGGTTGTCCCATCCGATACAGGATCAAAGTGGGCCAGAAACTGGCCAGATAGGTGTGGACAGAAGTACGATGTGTCGGGCAGAAAGGCACAAATATTGCAGCCAAGCTGTAACCCATGACACAATACATTCCATTCTCTGGACTAATCTGCAGGATTCTGTGAACGAACAACAGAAGAAAGCAAAGAAGAATGTATATAATTAATATTATAAAACAGATATGTATAAAAATTAGTCATTTATAAAAACGAAATATTGAGTAACTATTGTTTACTTCATTGCAAAATACAATTAAATAAAACTGAGTTTCAACATAGGAAACTAAGAAATAAACAGATGTAAAACTGTTTTCTGTACTCACATATTTGAGGTAACTTTTGAGAACTTCTAAAATAGGCAATGGTCCTTGTTTCTGAAACACAGAACAGTTCCACATCGCAGCACGAGCTAACATCACTGAACTAGATCCTGTAGCTTTTTTAAAATTCTCAACTCCTGTTAAGCTAGTGATGTTCTTAGAGTCTCCACTATAAATTAAGACAAGAGGAACACAATAATTATTAACAATTAGATGTAAACCAAGTCTTAAAAAACTTTAAAAAATCTGCAACGTTTCCTAGGTCGACCCAATCTAAGGAATTGAGAAAGATCTTCTGGTAAAGTAAAGACAGTGATGTTGACATCATCCCTAAGCTTGGCCAATGAAAAATAACATTTTTCTTAACAATGAAACACTGGATTAAACACAGTAACACCCATGTTGCTAGGACCTAGAGGGGGCAAAGGATAGCAACACTGTTTCCTGAGATGCATGTCGCAGGAGGCGTCTAAGGAGGTTTTAGGGTGGTGTTGGATGTCCCATCTCATAGAGGATCAAAGTGACCCAGAGTCACGTTGAAGTCAGATGTGTCAGACTGTTAACATTGGACAGGACCTCACACCCTGTTGTAATACTTACAGATGCAAGGTCAGTGCTAGAGGCATTACAGTCCAATAAACTTCCAGAGTTAAAAGAGGTATTGTCCATAGTACAAAATAGGTGTAGAGTTATACTGCAATGGATTCCATCACACTGTGGAATAGCAGGAAATGAAAGAGCTGATCAACTCGCCAAGGAAGGTGCTAACATGCAGCAACCGGATGTACCAATCAGCTATCACCAAAAGAAATCCATGATAAAGGCACAACGAAAGCCTAACTTACCTCCACGGGATGACTACCACCTACTTAACAGACAAGAACAGGTCATCATATTTCGACTGAGAACTGGACACAATAGACTAAACAGCCATATGTATACAAAATTTAAAATTGGCACAACAGCAAAGTGTAATTGTGGACAAGTCAACCAGACTTCAGAACATATCCTTCAAGAATGTGCAAACTATGACACATTAAGATGCACATACTGGCCTTCTGATACACCAATGAATGTTAAACTTTATGGTACAAAACAAGAAATGGAAAACACTGTCCAATTTATACAAGAAACAACACTGCAGATATAGACGTTAGCGAACGAAAGAAGAAGATGTGTCAGGACTAAAGACACAAATATCACAGCTATTCTGTAAACCATGGCACAACACATTCTATTCTCCAGACAACACTCTGCAAATCTACAGGAGAATGAGCACAGAAGAAGAAACACGGTAACAAAGGTTTAAACAGAAAACATCTGTCCAATCACTGTAAAACTAGGCTAAACAAAGTAATGTGGATTATTTACAACTAAAACACAGCAACACTGGATAATACAAAGTAACATGTCTAAACATAGTAACACTGGATTATGTATAGGAATGTCTAAATACAGTAACACTGGTTTATACAAAATAATATCTTTAAAAGACAGTAACACTGGTTTATACAAAGTAACATGTCTAAATACAGGAACACTACATTATACAAAGTAATATCTCTAAATACAGTAACATCATTTATACAAAGAAAGTAACATTTACCTAACACACAGTAACATTGGACAAAACAAGGTAATTTTTATCTAAAACAGAGTAGTACTAAACTAAAAGTAACACTTTGTCCAAATACAGTAATAATGTACTAAACAAAGCTATGTATGTAAAAACGCATTAATAATAAATTAAACATATAAACATTTGTGCAAGAGTAGAAACACTCAATGAAACATAGCAATACAAGAATGAAAAAATGAATACTGACTTTGCAATGACAGGAATGTTAACAGCTTCAGCAACTGCTTTGATATAATCAGCACGATTGGGGTCTTTAGATCTCTCCTCTTTTGTTCTCCCATGAACCGCCAGCGCAGACACCCCAGTTGACTCAATCAGCTTGGCAAGTTTAATAGTATCCTCAAGCTGTGAGAAAATTAGAGACTGAATTATAATAATAATCAATAAAGCTCTTTGGTACACTAGAGAGTTTTCAAATCTTCAGGGGCATAGGTCACAGAGAAGAATTTTCAATTCATTTCTTCTTCTTCTGCGTTCGTTCTCAAACTCCTGCAAATTAGCAGGATGTAGTCCGGAGAACGGAATTCGTCGTGTCATGGTTTCCAGCACTGCTGCGATATCTGCTCCTTTCGGCCTGACACATCCGACTTCAGCATGGCTTTGGGCCACTGACCCTATATGGGATGGGACAGCCAACTCCATCCCATAACCTCCTTAGTCGCCTTTTACGACATGCATGGAAGGTAAACAGTGTTGCTATTCTTTGCTCCCCTTTCGGGCCCCGGCAACACACAGGCGAATTCATTTCTATCCTTACATATGTTTTCAGCCTCACTTCATACGATAATAATATTAGTGAGTTAGTGATTGCTAAGGACGAGCAAGAATGGCACTATTAACGTTCGTATGGCGGAGCTAAATAGAATTTAATAAAGATTTAGCTCTGTTATGTGAATGTCAATACTGTCGCTTTTGCCAATAACTTTTTGATAAAGGCCATTTGGTTGAAACGTCGATTTGTGTTTCCACTGATTAGCAACACTATATTATCCTGCTCCAGGTTTCACCTGTTGGATTTAAGTTTTGTTGCAATGAGTACATATTTGTAATGACTTTTAAAGTTGCGCACACACAAAATATTTTTTCCTGGCAGTTGACAGAGCAGGACAGTCATTAAGGAGGTGTTCCGCTGTTTCGTTTGGATGAGAGCAGTGTCTACAACTGGAAAGTTTCTGGGGTCTGATACTGTTTAAATAGATAATGACTCATGCATGCCCTGTGTGAAACTGAAAGATAAGGGATTGATTTCTCCTGCAGAGTTTGTTTATGTTGTCATTGTCCTTTGGCCATGTCATTTCACTAAATACATTTCGACCAGTCAGCCCATCGATATTCAGCCAGATTTCCCTGGTGTTGTTTCTTATAATCTGTTTGATTGTTCCTATACTAAAATCAATCAAATTTTCTAAAGAAAGTAATAAAATAGTACCTGTAAGTATCATCAGGTAATCTGTCATAAATTCCCCACAGAACACAGCAGGCATGCAAAGAATAGAGAACAGATGGAGGGAATTCAAAAGAATTAAACAAGCATGAAGAGAAAAGGTTGATGGTCTGTGTACTGATTGTTGATAATAGTAACAGAATATAAAAGTAAACAAAGTTGGATGTTAATAACGAGAAATAATCAGCCAGCATTTCACAATGTAATTAAACAAACCCTTGATAGAATCATGTGTGGCTGAATGTATATTATGTCAATCTCACATTTGTGACAATTTGGGTTCAAATAAAAATATGAACGAGATGTTTATTTTGGAGTCTAAATTTCGCCACACTATTTTTACTGGACCACGAATCTGATTTAAAATTACTATTTGCATTGGTAGCTTTGGTTACATAATATCAAATCACAAAACCACAGACTGTAACCTACCTTAGGTAGAACTCTGATTTTGCATGTGACAGGAACTTGAAGTTCATTTACTAAAGTTGTTAAAATCTGACCATGATATAAAAACAATAATTAATAATATCTGAAATATAGTTTTTGTCAACAAACTGACAACATAAAATAGAGAAAATGGTTCTTTCTACTGTTCTGGAATTCTGTCTCCAAACTTCAAATATAGCATGATTCCCCATATTGATCACCATGTCATTTAATTAGCTACCAAAAGTGATGTAATTATGAAAGAATTATGTATGCCACACAATAATTTCAACATCTTTTTAGCACTTTTGACAAGAGGCTTTCCCTGGGAGGGGGGAAGGATCACCCTTGTCTAGCAGTTAAGCCATTCACTTTGTGCTTAAGAGGTCACAATTTGAATCCTGCTACAATATCTGGTTACAAAGTGTATTATTTTAGAGAACCTTGGGTAGTATTGTCTGAAGCTACAGAATTACATTCCATGAGTACCACTTTTGTTGAGTGGGACAGCGTACATATGTTGTAACCTAAGTACAAAGAGGTCAATCATCTATGCCCTTTCAACATTGACACAAAATCTTCTATCTAGTTTCTTCAAGCACATAGCATTCTACATGTCTTTCAGGTGTGTTCACATAGACATTAAAATGTCATTGTCACTAACAAGGAAACATGATAGCAATAACAAATACTACTATAACTCTGCAACAATAACAACTAATACTACAACAGCAATTAATACTACAACAATAGCAAATACAACAATAACTACCACCCAAACAATAGCAAATACAACAATAACTACCACCCAAACAATAGCAAATACAACAATAACTACCACCCAAACAATAGCAAATACAACAATAACACCAAAAATAACTACCACCCAACTAAACTCATTTTACCTATCTCTAAACTCATTTATAAAAAGACTCAAAAGACGTAGAGGATTGACTTAATTGTGCTCAGTTAACCCCATCTACACTTCACAACTTTCAATGAAGTCGCATAATGTCTGCCACGAGTACCACTTATAGGAACTCCATAGCTTTAAGTGATAATCCCCACGGATGTCTGAAAGAAAAAAGATCACTTTATAATCAAGGTGAGACAAGTGGGATTCTAACCCGCGACTTCTGGAACACACAAAAGCAAACTTTTTAACCACTATGCCAGGAAGACCCCTGAAAACCCATTTAAACTTTAAAGATATTCCATCCTACTAAATACCTACTAGAATTAGCTTTCGCTACTAACTGAACACATATTGCATCAATCATGCACACTTACTACAAAAATTATGAAATAATCAATGCACCAATAATACACCAATAGAGAGATGTCTGTATACTATAGAAAACTAGCATGGTTCGGACATGTATGCAGGCACGATTCCTTGTCAAAAACAATACTGCAGGGAACTGTCGAGGGTGGAATAAGCAGAGGAGGACAAATAAAGACATGGACAGACAACATCAAGGAATGGACAGGGCTAGATATTTCCACACTCATCCGCATCGCTGAGGATAGAATTCGCTGGAAGACTCTGTGTGCTGAAGCTTCCAATGTGGTACCCCTACGACCCTGAAGGGTTATGGGTTTTATTGATTGATTGATTGTATACTATAGAAACCTTGTATTTTTAATATTCTGATCTACATTTCAGGACTTTCCCCAAAATTTATCCTTTATTTGTTGTACGAGAAACTAGTGGTGATAAGAGGTGGACAGAGAAAAGAATTGAGAAACATATAAATTATACACAGTATAATTAAGCAGATAACGTTTAGTATGCCAGATAATCATCATCATCAGGTGCCATGCCAGCTGGCGTAGGTGGTCATGGCTCTCCACAGCTGTCTGTGCACAGTATTATGTCTCAAGGTCATTGTTGTTTCCTTGCCGTGCCAGGCTGTCAAACTCTCTAATATTTTCTTACGTTGTCGCCCTCTGTCTCTAATCCTGCCTGTCTCATGAAGTGGCCAAAAAAAAAGAAGATTGCCTATATTATGTAGCTAAGAATGTGATGAAACACATTCCAGAATAAATAATGTTGATGTATAGGTCTATCTGCCGTTAACTCAATTGAATAAAACTTGCAAAACATGGCTTACTTGTTTGACTTTCTCTGGCTGAGTCAGTAAAGCAGCACCCATACCACCCTATGAAAATAAAAATATGTTGTAACATATGAATTGCTAGGGTGATTATCAGACTGAGGAATAAAAGCTGTTAATGCTGCTCGATATTGGGACACTGCTAAGTTATTAGCGAATTTCTGAACTGATGCTGTATACTCTGGACATCCTCATTGGAGTTCTAACTCTTTCAGCAGATGGCTAAGGGTATATATGTATGCTGATAGTTCCTGTAGCACCTTAATTGTATATTTTCTTCCTCCTACTTCACAATTGTCCCTCTCTACTATTTCCCAAGGCAATTCCAAACTCCTGGTATTATAGCGTACCTGTTCGGTAACCCGTGGTCTATGGTTTGATTCAAAGCTAATCTGATATTTTTTAAAGACTTCTTTTGTGGTCTCCCATATCAACAAAGCCTCTTGTTCTGTGCTCGTTCTCAAAACTCTGTTAGTCAGCGAAATATAGTCCAGAGAATGAAATGCAATGTGTCATGATTTAAAACATGGATGTGACATTTGCTCCTTTCGGCATGACACATCAAACTTTAGCAAAGCTTTTTGGTCACTGACCTAGGATAGGACAGCCAACTCATCCCCAAACATCAATATCTATCTCTTACAACATGTCAGTGATATTATTCTTTTCTCCTCTTTCTGCCCCTGGCAACACATGGGTAATCAGAAAAATGTACAAGAACAAATCTGGGACAGTAATGGTGACTAGAAGTATTGCTTACTATATCACTTCTAGAGTGCCCTAGGTTACAGAAAACATACAGGATTAATGCTACATTCCTCATACGCTTGCTTCACAGGTGTAAGCAGGAACAGTTCGGCTGATGTAAGCAGAGATAGTTTCATTAGTGTAAGCAGGAACAGGTTTACTAGTGTAAGTAGAAACAGCTCCACTTGCGTAAGCAGAAATACTTTCCCTATTATCATAAATTTCACACAAATTTTGTTTATAAAAAATATCTGTAAAATCCCAATCTCGCCAAAATGAAAACTAGTATTATTATGATTGAGAGGCAGTCTTTTTTTTCCCATTCATTTTTAGACTTCAGGTTGTATCACTTAAGGAATGACTTCAGCAACACTGTTACTGGCAACGCATACATAATTATTTTGTAGCTAAAATTACAAATTTGTAGTAAATCAAATCTGCAGAAGAACCCCACAGGCAAGTATAATGAGATACAAAACTACTGTCTGACAGAAAAGCTGACCCAAGGGGCGCAATATTAAAAATATAGCCTATATACTAAATGGTAAACAATCACAAAGCAATTGTAGAATGTATTAGAAAAATCTGGGACACAAAACAGCATGACTAATGAACTGCATGGGTTATTTATATAAAATTAATACTTAAGTCTCAGACCGTGGAACACATAAACGGTGTCCAGTTGAGTGTCAGGTCCTTTACATTGTAGCTCCAGTTATAATTACTATTTACTGAAAATAGCAATAGGTTTTGAACCACCACTAACTGGTGTGCTGTGTTAGCGTAGTAGTTAGCACACTGGCTTCGCATATGAGTGGTCCTGGGTTCATTCCCCAGTTGAGGCGGAAATGTTTTTCAGATCGCAACGGCTCCCGGGTCAACCCAGCCTTAAGTGGGTACCAGATTAATCCGGGAAGTAAAGACTGCGAGGGAGAGGAGATGGCTACCGCCCTCATTTGCAGAGCCTCAGAAATGTGAGATTTTTAACATCTCACACCCCTACGGCATTAATAAATGCTATAGGTTACTTTACTTACTTACTAACTGGTGTGCAATTCCAATTCACTGTCATACCTAATCCAAAAGAGAGAGTGTGAGAGATAGATAGAGAGAGAGAGAGAGAGAGAGAGAGAATATGTTGACTTCAAAGAAACTATGAATGAAAATGTATCATACCTTTACAGAAAACTCCTTAGGGCATCCCATATTGACATCTACTCCTGCCACATAATTTTGTCTGGAAGGTACAATGAAAGAAATTGCAAGAAATAAAACAAATTCATGCTATTACTGAAACAATGAATAAATTATAATATTTCTAAGAAGTAAAAAACAACAATCAATACTGGTCATGGTTAAAGAGAAAATGTATAGATGTTCCTCTGCTTTCATTATTAAACTCCTGCTGCTTAGAAGGATGTAATCCAGATAATGGAATGTGCTGTCTCATAATGTACAACTTAACTGCGATATATGCCACTTTTGCTTGGACACATCCGAGTTGAACATGACTTTTGGGTTACTTTAACCTACAGGATGGAATTAACCAACCACATTACAAAAAATCCCCTTAGTTATCTCTTTATGACATGCATGGTAGGTCACAGTGCTGCTATTCTTTGCTATAAAATTGTAAGCATTTTTCAAAGATAGAAAGTTATTGACAACAGTTGTGATACAGCTGGGAAGAGAGTGGTATGATTGGACTGCCAACAGAACAGAGGGAATGATCCAAGAACTCATCCTGCAGTACTAGAAGCCACACAATATAATAATTTATACAGACGGTTCAGTAACACAAGAAACAAACAGGTGTGTTTGGGGTATTGTGGCCTACCAAAATGGCAAGAAATGAGCTGAGAAGTCAGCTGCTTACCCCACTACAACATCGAGTGTGAGAATGGAAGTAGAAGCGGAGACAGCAGCTCTCACTTGGCTGGAGATGCAACCATCAACAGGCTCAGTGATTCTATCGAATTCTCAAAGTATACTGCGCAAGATGATGATGATTCAATCCCTTTCGCTGTGAGCAGGAAGCTCTTGACAGCCCATAGCCCTTCTGGCGAATGCACAGGTTTTCCTCAGTTGTGGTGCAGTTGTGTAGAGTGTGTTGTGTATAGCTGGAAGCGGTGGTAGTAATTCTTATCGGATGTCTGTTAGTTTGGGGCACTGCAGTAGTAGGTGTTCGACGTTCTCCTCTTGTACGTTACAGTGTCTGCAATTTGGTTTGTGTAATGGATTTATTCTGTTTTGGTGTTTATTAATGGGGACGTGGCCTGTTCATAGTTGGAATGTGAGACTCTGGTTTGCTCTCTTGAGTTGTCTCACGGAGTCCATTGGGTTGGGTTCTGTTGATGTTCATATAGTGAGCGTCCAGTCTTTGCGCTGGCCCATTGTTGTAACCATTCTTGCCTGTAGTTATTTTTAAAGATTTGTTTGCATATTTGTAGGGAGATTTTGGGGGCAAACTGGGGGGGGAGGGGGGTGGCGGCAGCACCTCTCTTAGCTAATTTATCAGCCATTTCATTTCCAGGGACTCCAGCATGACTAGTGTTCATTGGAGGGTGACTTCTGCACCATACATTGTGGACAGCTGGTCAATTTGTCTGTTGATATTGTAACCAGGGGGTGTTTTTTTGGTCTCCAAGGCTGGGAGTGCTGATTATGAGTCTGAGAAGATGACTATGTCTTCAGGTGGAGTAGTTCCGTTCTCAAAGGCCACAATAATTTGATTCAGAGATTTCTCAATTGCTATTATCTCTGCTGTATAGTTAGAGCAGATGTCTCCACATGGGTCAAACAATTTTGGGTAGTCATTTGGGTCTGTGTGCGGGTATTTTATCACAGCTCCATATCCATCATTTTTTGTAGCATTTTGTGCGGATCCATTTGTGTATACATGGATTACTTCTGGTGGGTATGTATGGATTGTTTTTAGGGAAATGGTTTTCAGGAATGGGGTTACAGTGTTCTTATCTGCCGAGGGGTCAGAGAGTTCAGTCCTTATGGTAGGGGTTTTGCTTGCCTGCAGGTTGGTTCAAGGACTATCAATTCTTTTTGTTCTCTATTTGTTGGCAGATGGTGTTTTTTGCTTGCTTCTTTTGCGTTAATGAGGAACGATGTCCTGAGTATTCTGCATTTTTCCGGTCACTTTTCTATTTTCTTCTGTGGTGTCCATTCTCATGTATCTTTCAAAGGTCTCTACTACCGCTCGTTCTCTTCTTAGGTGTAAATTGCGCAAGATAGAAAAGTGTATGATCAGAATTGAGTGAGTTACTTCTTAACAAAACGCAGAGTATTACATGGATCTACTGTCCAGGTCATGCTGGGGTCAGGGAAAATGTAAAGTCTGGTAAAGACTTGGTGAATGGCACCGAGATAAGAAGAGACAGGATTGAATTAATTAGAGCAGTCATGGATACCCTACAAAAAGATGAGGATGAGGTTGAACAAGGCAATGTACATATTCAGAGAATGGTAGAAATGGGAGGGACTAGAGGTGATGGGAGAAAGTGCTCCCTCTCCGAAAATATCAGAACACGCAATCGGCAACTGACTGGGTACTGAGTGTATACACTTTTAGATGGCTGATGGAATGGCAAGCAGAGCATATATGGGAATGCCCCCAGTTCTGTGACATTTGTTCCTAATCAAGAACCACCAATTAAGATATAGAAAGTAACTAGGACAAGACACATTTAGAAAGTAATTAGGGAAAGACACATTTAGAAAGCTATGAAAAGACACATTTAGAAAGTAACTAGGGAAAGACACATTTAGAAAATAATTAGGGAAAGACACATTTAGAAAGCTATGAAAAGAGACATTTAGAAAAGTAACTAGGGAAAGACACATTTAGAAAGTAACTAGGGAAAGACACATTTATAAAGCTATGAAAAGACACATTTAGAAAGTAACTAGGGAAAGACACACTTAGAAAGTAACTAGGCAAAGACACATTTAGAAAGTAATTAGGGAAAGACACATTTAGAAAGCTATGAAAAGACACATTTAGAAAGTAACTAGGGAAAGACACATTTAGAAAATAATTAGGGAAAGACACATTTAGAAAGCTATGAAAAGAGACATTTAGAAAAGTAACTAGGGAAAGACACATTTAGAAAGTAACTAGGGAAAGACACATTTATAAAGCTATGAAAAGACACATTTAGAAAGTAACTAGGGAAAGACACATTTAGAAAGTAACTAGGCAAAGACACATTTAGAAAGTAATTAGGGAAAGACACATTTAGAAAGCTATGAAAAGACACATTTAGAAAGTAACTAGGGAAAGACACATTTAGAAAATAATTAGGGAAAGACACATTTAGAAAGCTATGAAAAGAGACATTTAGAAAAGTAACTAGGGAAAGACACATTTAGAAAGTAACTAAGGAAAGACACATTTATAAAGCTATGAAAAGACACATTTAGAAAGTAACTAGGGAAAGACACATTTAGAAAGTAACTAGGCAAAGACACATTTAGAAAGTAATTAGGGAAAGACACATTTAGAAAGCTATGAAAAGACACATTTAGAAAGTAACTAGGGAAAGACACATTTAGAAAATAATTAGGGAAAGACACATTTAGAAAGCTATGAAAAGAGACATTTAGAAAAGTAACTAGGGAAAGACACATTTAGAAAGTAACTAGGGAAAGACACATTTATAAAGCTATGAAAAGACACATTTAGAAAGTAACTAGGGAAAGACACATTT
Organism: Meghimatium bilineatum; assembly: GCA_034231615.1. Taxonomy (NCBI): domain Eukaryota; kingdom Metazoa; phylum Mollusca; class Gastropoda; order Stylommatophora; family Philomycidae; genus Meghimatium; species Meghimatium bilineatum. Next base: position 41,559,650 of record CM067308.1, read on the forward strand.
AGAAAGTAACTAGGCAAAGACACATTTAAAACTTACATTTTTTTTGCTGCCGCCAGAGCTCTCTTGGCATCACTTGTACCCTGTAGAATGAATACACAGATACTGAACTCATCTACAGAATATGTTCACAATGTGCTGATTGCCATTGTGTGCTCTTCAAATCTGATCAGTCTCCCTGGCAACACATAAGTGCTAGACCCAATATTCTATAGTTTACTTTATTGATGTAAGAGACTGGCCATCTTCTTCTTCAGCATTCGATCTCAAACTCCCACTGATCAGCTGGGTTCAGTCCAGAGATCGGATGGCATTGTGTCATTGTTTACAGCTTGCTTCTAGGTCACTTTGACCCTATGGGATGAGTCAGCCAAATCCACCCTAGTCGCCCATGACATTCTTACAAGGTAACAGTTTTGCTATTCTTTGATCCCCTTTCAGGCCCGAAAACACACAGGTGACCCTTACTTTAGTGTTTTCATCATTCTGCAAAATAAGCTGTTAGAAAGAAACTATAATCCCGCCCACACAAACAGATATAATATCTTATACATGCTCAGTCCATGTCCTAATGTTCAACTTTTATATCAATAAAAAATCCATAGCCCATCAGGGCAGCATGGATGTCAGATTGAGACATTTGGTGTATCAAGATTTCCAATAATTAACTTAAAACTCATACTTAATGTCTCAAAAGTAACAATTCAGTGAGGCTTGTTTTAATATGGTTGTGCCCAACTTCTCAAACTTCCACAATGAAATATCTACAGAAAAGCACAGCTGTTATCACATGAGAGACTTAATCAAACTTCTATATTACAAATATAAGATTTTATAAATACCTAAAACTGAAAGGAATGACTTACAATCTGTAATATGAGTTTGTTCTTCTCTGCTGGACAAGTTCGGAAAACAACAGTACCATCTGATAAAGTGAAGTCCGTTGTATGAAGTAGTGCTGTGAAATAAGAATTTACACATTTATTACTATAATCTTTTTATCAAAGCTGAAATCAGATATTTCTAAACAGGAGACTAGATTAGTTATACATTTTACTACCATGGAAAGTGGGTGTGGGCATCTATAAATCAAGAACACAATATCATTTGAGCATAGTAGGCCATACCATGAGTTAATGTTTTTGGCTGTTTAGCAAAAATTGACAAGAAATAGGTGACATGACTGTATGAGTGTTTCACGGTTGAATTTTTGTTTTCACGGACAGGAAATTTTCTTTAGGCTGATACTCAGAACAAAAATAGCCACACAAATAAAAAGGTGGGGATACTGTGTACCCCCAGAAAACATACACTGTATATAACTTCTTAACAAACATCTGTAGCTCTTGTATTCAATAGTTTAAATATTCTTTTAGATTATTTGTATTGAGTGTCCTGCTTTCACATGCACATAAAAGTATACTTAGCACTAGCGATCTGAATAGATTGATCTTTACTGTAATACTGATCTTACTTTTCTAGATCCCTTTCAACTTCGCCATAGCAGCCATCAATACCTCAAGTCTTAACTTAATCTCATTTCCTGAGTTGCCATCATCACGTATTTGGAACCAGAGATATCTGAAGATGGTAACTTCTTCAAGATTCTTGATTAGAAAACTGTCCTCACAGCAAGTGGGGCATACCCATAAGTGCTCTGCCCTCTGTTCCAGCAGCCAATAGACTCGATGGTGTTTCGAGTTCAATGCTGCAGAAACAGATGTCGACATCAGGGCACATCTCTGGCCCTTGTGACAGGTTTCTTTGTTGTTCCGCTCACCCACGCCGTGCCTGTAACTAGTTCAAGTACAACGTCTGCCTGTCGGAACAACATGGTAACTGTTATTGAAGGTTACGACTACGGGATTGTATAGCTGACGTGCCATGAAGCTTCTATAAGAAGATAACCTCAATATAAAGGCATGTAATCTACTAAGGTTTTCTGTTGCATGGTTGGTTTGTCTAGTGAGCCATTGGTGAGACCCACAGACACAACCGCATGCGCCTTCTTCAAGATTGTGACCGCGTAACCTGATATTCATGAGCTCTTGCTTGGTTTCACTAGTCACTAATATCTTGCTTTTATCAATGCTAATTTCCATGCCATATTTCCGACTAACTTCTTCTAACTTTGAGGTGAGTTCCTGGAATTCAGATTAGGAGCCAGCCAGGAGATCGATATCATCGGCATAACGCAAGTTAAAAAGTGGTCTACTGTCAACAGTTATTGATATCTTGTTAATAATTTGGTTAGCACAGTGTTAATATAGCCTACATAAACATTTGTGTCTAATTGAATACTTATTCTGCCAAAGACAGATGTGTCTGGCCATTGGCGCAAATAAAACGGCGACACAACGCATTTCCATTCTCTGGACTACATCCTGCTGGAAATCTAGTAGCATCATAGTCCTGCTATAAGGGATATCCAGCAGGAGTTTGAGAGTGAACGCTGAAGAAGAAGAATACTTACGATTCTCCTTTATCTCACACATTAAGAGCTTTCTGTCAATCTGTTCCTGAAGCAGATTAGAAGAAAATGGGTTTAGTATACTATTATAGTGAATAAATAACAACAATGTACTGCATAACAGATAAAAAATATAAGGATTCAAAAGAAATTAATTGCGCAAATAATAAGAGTTGGAAAATGTATTAAGAGTTTTGGTGACTGATATGAAGTCATGCAGTCATATGATTTGAAGTCATGCAGTCATATGATTTGAAGTCATGCAGTCATATGATTTGAAGTCATGCAATCATATGGACAGTTGCTGAGTGACCTACTAGTTGCTGGTTGTAATGTTACTGTATATCTGAATCCATCTATAAGCACATAGTCAAGAGTTGTAGAGGCACTACATTGGATGCTTCACATATAGAGTCCTCCAGCAATTTCTATCCTCAGTGATGCGAATGAATGTGAAAAAATCCATGCTTTTTATTTGTCCTCTTCTGCTTCTTCCACCATCAACTATTTTCTACAGGATTTTTTTGGACAGAGGATCATGTCAACTTACATGTCCTACCCAAGCACGCTGTTGTTGATAGTGAAGTGTTGTACACGCTGTTGTTGCTGTTCTGTTGATAGTGAAGTGTTGTATATAATGTTGAAGTTTTCTGGGTATGGAAAAAACTCAGAAGAAAAAATTATGAATAGCACTAATCAATTAAACATGCTTTCTTATAATATTTGTATATCAGCATTACAAATAAGGAGTGAAAAAATATAAAACGGTACATTAATAAAAAGCAAGCAATTCCGTTAAATAATTTGCGCAAAGTAATGTGGAATAAGAAACAAGTGGACAGCATAGCAATATAGATTTCATCGATCAGCATTACAAATAAGGAGTGAAAAAATATAAAACGGTACATTAATAAAAAGCAAGCAATTCCGTTAAATAATTTGCGCAAAGTAATGTGGAATAAGAAACAAGTGGACAGCATAGCAATATAGATTTCATGGAGAAGCAAAGAACTAAATAGTTCAGGTATGTAGCAAGAAGAACAATAGCTATTGATTATGAACCAACATTATTGCACTCTAGAAAGATCAACTAGTGCTGTCTTCCTTAGCAGATAAAGAAGGATATGCATACTGACAGTTCCTGTGTCTAATTGGTTAACTACGCTTCTTATTCTGCCATGCAGGCATCTAGTTCTACTAGTTCAACATTGAATACCAAATTCCTCAAATCTCAGTCACGGTGTTTCATTAATTGCTTTAATTGCTTTGTCAGCCTTCAGCAGACGCAAATGAAGCAGTTTTAACACATGCCTCTTATCCGTTGCAAACACCCTATTTGTGCCTTGGCTACAAGTCTGTCTACTCTCTCATTACCACGAACATGAGCGTGATCTGGGCAGTAAATCCATGTGATACCCAGGAGGTTGAATATAGCTATAGATGTCATATCGATATCAGCCATTTTGGATCTTTCTCAACATGGACTAGGTGTCTGACACAATAACTGCTTCGGTGACTGAGTTTCTAGAAAGCCATTTGAAGAACAATGACACTCAGATATAGCAAATGTTAGCTTTGTGGGTAACAGAAGCAATGAGCACAACACTGTTAACTGTGCACCATGCTTTGTCCAGATAACTTCAAAGATATAACCACAAAGGTTTGTGGGCTAAATTGGGATTCATTCTTCTAAAGTGATGCATTTGACTTTGATTATAAGCATATCCTTCCTACCATGACAATGAAGGCAAAATTTGAATGGTTAAAAGGAAAAACATTGAACAATCTCTCTATGTTCCTTCAGTGCTGCATATGACAGAAATTAGTGCTTTCCAGTTTGAGCGATATGATCCTACTGTGTGTCGTTCTTCTTTGTTATTGGAACCCATTGTCATACCCTCTTTGATGATTGTTCTGTGTCATTCTTCTTTGTTATTGGAACCCATTGTCATACCCTCTTTGATGATTGTTCTGCAACGAGTCTTTCTTGGTTTTCCTCTCCTTTTGGTTATCTGGTACCCATTTAAATACTTGTAGTGGCAGTCTGTTTTCATTCAATCTGAGAACGTCAGATATTTTATTCTCATTGTTGAAGATATGCATTGCTGTTTGTGCCTTCTCTGAATTGCTTTTTTAACTTGATTTTTCCTAACCAATATTTAAGAGTTTTCTATGACATTTAATTAGTAAATTATTGAATAATACCTCATCTCAGAAGACGGACATGTCAGGCCATTGGTGAAAATTAAAATGGCCACACAACACATTTGCATTCTCTAGACTAAATCCTGCTAGTAGGATGATTGCACTGCTACAAGAGAGATCCAGCAAGAGTTTGAGAATGAAGGCTGAAGAAGAAGAATAATAATACCTCACAATAAACTAAATCTGCTCCATAGTCCAAGGCCAGCAATCTCATGGGAAGAGTGCAAACTCTCACCATTGGTGCTAAAATAATTTTGTTCTGGTACATATCTGTCTGTCTCATTTTGTTATCTAGAGACCAACTCCTGAAATATTCAAAAATAAATCAAAGACTGTAATAAATGGGATATTCAAGAATAAATCAAAGACTAATAAATGGGATATTCAAGAAAAAATCAAAGACTGTAATAAATGGGATATTCAAGAAAAAATCAAAGACTGTAATAAATGGGATATGGGCAGATTACATTTCTTAATGGTCATACTCCACTAATGTAACCAAAGCTGACTCAAGTTTATGGATTATATATAACCTACATAAAATTCTACTCTAAGTTGTGTGTCACACTTCAGCAAAGACAAATGATCCTGTAAGGGTTAATCTCACAACAACCCAATAAGTAAACACACACACACACAAAATTTCTTGGGGCTTTGTTTACCTATGTTGTATGTTGATTTGAATTTTGTCAAATTCATATCATTGCCCTGGTACAGAAAACACCACTTTCCTCCCTAATACACTTCCTTCTGCATTGAGCCACGAAACCTCAAGCACAGTTCACGTGCCGAACCACAGACCCATCAGTGTGGACCTTAATATCTCCATCTGAGGAATTATCACTGACCAGAGCCTGGAGTTCTGAATCTGAATTATGCACTGCAATTTTATTGTCGTTTCCTGGAAAGTGTGCTGATCACTTCAATGGAAGTTGTAAATTTGATAGGTTTACTTTCTCACTCTTTTCCATGTTCTATGAGTATCCTAATGTACATACCCATTTAATTCTGGACTATATCCTGCTGGAAATCTAGTTGGACCATTGTTCTGCTACAAGAGAGGTCCAGTGGGAGTTTGAGAATGAATACCGAAGAAGAAGATTGAGACCAGACCAAAACAGATGACATGTCATTATATTGAGACTCTTATGGAAGCTTTGTAGCATGTCATCTATACAATTATAGACCTCCTCTGAGTAGAAGGCTCCTTTGATATGCATTGCACTACGCCAAAAGCCAAGTCTTCTGGGGATGAAAGAAAGCTCAGAAAAACCACCAGCTCTGACAAACATCTCTAACAGGCAAGCATTATTGTGCATTGTCACAGGCTGGATATTCACAGTACAGCTCATTAAAGAAATCCATATCAGTGTCTGAATATGATTGAACAACAAGGAAAAAGAGAAATAAGATGATATCAATTTGTCTGGCAGCTTGAGTCAACTATGTCAACAAGTTTTCCCAATTCAGTTAATCCGAATTGATAAAAAATATGCAATTTTAATTTTTATCCATTATAAAGAGATATTCTTCTTCTTCTTCTTCTGCGTTCGTTCTCTAACTCCTGCAGATTAGCAGGATGTAGTCCAGGGAACGGAATGCGTTGTGTCATGGTTTACAGCATTGCTGCGGTATCTGCACCTTCCGGCCTGACACATCCGACTTCAGCATGGCTTTGGGTCACTGACCCTATATGGGATGGGACAGCCAACTCCATCCCACAACCTCCTTAGTCGCCTTTTACAACATGCGTGGAAGGTAAACAGTGTTGCTATTCTTTGCTCCCCTTTCGGGCCCTGGCAACACACGGGCGATACAGAGATATTATACTGAGATAACCATATCATTTGTACTAAATTTTCAAAATGGGTTTTACAGCATTATAAACACCACAGCTAGATAGCCATTGAAATTTGTAACTCAATGATACCTCGGCCAAGTCCACACGTCAATTCTGAGAAAAGTTATGAATTTTTTATGTCTTAATTTTACAAAAAGATAATTACAGGTACATAGAACATATAAGGAAATATGAAATGATTAGTGCAGAAAGTTGTAACCACGAATTGCAATTGAGTTAATAATTTATGAAATATTGTGTTTATTAATTAAAAACATATGCAACAAACTATACATTTTTGTATTCAGAAAGACAAGACAAATATGTTACAATATTTTAATTTCCAGATGCAATTAGGGCTCATTACTATTCAAAATGATGGCTAATTTGCATAATTTAAATGGAATTGAATATATAATTATGAAATATTGTAATTATTTACAATAAAATATGCAACAGACTATACATTTTTTTTCTCAGAAAGACAAGACAAATCTGTTGATTGCATTGTGCTTATTGTCCAATACAACCAGAGCTAATAATATTCCAAAAAGCATTATTACATAATAGTACTGCAAAATGAAGCTTACAATTTTTTCTAAGTGCATCAATAGATCATACAATTTATATCTCCACTGAGTAGAAAGCTTCTTCAATAGACCTTGCTCTAAGCTTAAATCTTCTGTATGATAGAAATTTCAGAGAAACCACCCTATTGCACATAGGAAGTAAGAGCGAGTTGCTCACAATTCCTGGAGATAACAAACAACAACAATCATATAATTTTTAACCGTCTCTCTGAGAGGAGCAACAATACCTTAGCTTTGTGGTGCTATTATAAAGTCTACATAAAAGAAAATATATTTACCTTGTTTGTACTGATACGGTTGTGTATGATTGATGGAGAATTTCAATCTCCTTCTCCAAATGGGCAATATTGCTCTGATGCTCCTTCCTAGCCTTGAGAATCTCCAGCCTGCTGAGTCTGTGCACTTCTTCCTTCTCAATATTGACCTTATTGATGTAAACTGCCAGTTCCTTATTCAGTCCTTCAGCTTCTGTCAGTTTCTTTTCCAGCCCTTGAGCATACTTCATTGCCTTTACAAGAAGTCTTTCCTGGTGTTGAATTAAGGCCTCAGACTCTGTCAACTTTCTTTCCAAGTCCTTCCTTTTTGCAATGGAATCTTGGAAAACACTCTGCCTAATTTCTAGATCCTTGCACATTTTCTTCAAAGCAGATATTCTGATTGTATTCCTCTTCTTGATCTTATTTGTCGTTCTCACTGAATATGTTTCTTTGATATCCTGATTCACCTTCCTTAGCGCCTTCATCTTCTTTGACAAAGACTTGCACTTCTTTGTCATATTCCCAATTGTGCGCTTCTTTTTTGCACAGGCATCACAGTCATATCTCATCTTCTTAGGGGATGGTGATTTATTTGATGTATCTGACAAACTTGGTTGCATATTAGAAGTAACTGAAAGGGATGTTGAATCAATTGGAGTAGAACGATGTTGCAAATCATCACTGATCAAGACTCTAAATGATATAGGGAGATGCTCAAGTAAATGTTTCATAAGTATAGACCAATCTTTGTTTGACATATTCTTTAAATGTTTCTCCATTTTGATTTTAACACGCTTCACGGCTGAAAGAAGAGAAGATTCAATGATACACTTATCTGGTTCCGCAGCGAGCACAAGAGTCTGGATCTTCCTCATCACATCTACTGGGGTATTGGTGGGGTCCAGTAACAGCCGTGCAGCATAGCCTTTCTTTACTGGGTATTCAGGCGCAAATTGAGCTACGTGTGCCTTCAGATCGTGTCTAGTCTTCTTGCTTGCCATCATGCCGTCTATAAAAACAAACATATAAATAAGTTTCTGCGGCTAAAAGAACAAAATGCAGAAAATTTCATTGATAAATTAAATACATTACATTATAAACAACAAAATGGAAGCCTCACAAACTCCTGGCAAAGATATAAATATAGGACAGGTACTCACCCTCAGCTTATTGTTTCCAGTATCCTTTATGTGCAAGATCCCTTTTGCTGCCTTGTAATTTAGGACTTCAGTGTGAGAAAATGTGAGCTCACTCACTACACGGGAAGTTACTTAAAAGTTATATTACCAATAATGTTTACATAGGCCTAATTAAAATGCAACTTACTAACATCATTCTGCCTTATGTCTTATATATTTATAAAATAGGAATAGGTCTAATTCAAAATTATTCAGGACTTTTCAACAAATGTATGTTCATTAATCCTACATGATGTTATTGATAAAAAACACTTCAATAGTCATGGCAGAACAGACTCGCAAATGTTGATATACATTTTACATTGTAACTACATGTAGGTACTTGGACAAAATTGTCAAAATTGTGCTATATAATTACAAATAATATAGTTAGATAGCCCTTAAAATAGCTATTCAATGATACCTCAACAAAGTCTGTACGTCACAACCCTGAAAAAGTTACGATTTTTTTTAGAATTAATTTCACATCAACATTTTTTGCATGAAACATATAGGAAAATATAAATAAAACTTGTGACCACAAAATGTAGTCAAGCTGATACTTTCTAAATTATCTTTGTTATTTGCAATAATACAACACACAAACTATAAATATTTTTGTTCGTGAAGACCAGCAGCATCTGTTGATTTCTATAATTTTCTGAAGTAATCACAACTAATTAATATTCAAAAATGGCAGCTAATTAGCATAATTAAAATATAACAATTAATTATATAGCAATTATATATATTAAAATACCACATAAGATATATATTTTTGTGTGTGCAAAGACAAGACGCATCTATTGATTACATTTCTATAACTTTAATATGTGCGAACAAATAATTAATATTCAAAATGGAAGCTAATTAGCATAATTAAAATGAAAATAAACTATAAAATATAGAATTCCACAGAAAATATGTATTTTTGTGTTCACAAAGGCAAGATGAATCTGTAGATTACATTGTGCTAATTTTCAGATGAAATTAGCATCAATAAAATTCAAAATAGTGGCTAATTTGCATAAGTTACCTAGCATTGATAGTCTAATTATACAATATTTACGATATAATATTCTACAATATATACATTTTTGTGTTTGGGAAAACTTGACGGATCTACTGATTACATTGCCTTTATTTTTAGATACAATAAAATCTAATTAATAATCAAAATAGCTAATTTGCATAATTACATTTTTTTTAAATATTTGATTGTTAAATATCTTATTTATTTATGATATAATGTTTCTGTGCTTCAAATTTGACTAAACTTTCATGGATTATGTGCATAGTAGGTACTTGGACATCTGGGATTAGTGTGTTTGGAAAATTTTGCTTAGGCTATAAACTTGTGACAGGGTTTAAAATAGTGAGGGCATCGTTTTACCTGTTTGAAACAAAATTTATTAAGTTCTGTAACCATTTTTCTTTTTAAATATGTAACTTTTAAGAGAGTAAAATAATGCCCAAACCAGTAGTTAATTTTTTAAAATATCAACATTTGTTTAAATTATGCAAATTAGCTAACATTTTGAATATTAATTAGTTGTACGTGCATCTGAGAATCACAGCAATGTGATCAACAGATGCGTCTTGTTTTTGCAAATACAAAAATATATAGTTTCTGTAGTATTGAATTATGTTTAATAGATATATAATTTATTTCATCATAATTATGCTAATTAGCCGCCATTCTGAATATCAATTAGTTCTGTGTACTTCTGAAAATTCTAGAAATGTGATCAACATAAGCGTCTTGTCTTCATGAAAACAAAAATGTATAGTTTGTGTATTGTATTATTGAATAATAACAAAGATAATTAGAAATTATCAGCTTGGCTACTTTTTGTGGTCACTCCGCCGTAGTTTTATTTATATTTTTCTATATGTTTCATGTAAATTAATTTGATGTCAAATTCATTAGAAAAAGTTCATAACTTTTTTTCAGAATTGACGTAGTCTTGGTTGAGGTATCGTTGAATTGCAATTTTTAAGAGCTATCTAACTATATTATTTGCAATTATGTAGCACTATTTTGAAAATTTTGTCCAAGTACCTATGCTGCATAGTATGCATATTGATGTGTTTAGTTAGTTTTGTGAAGGCTTGTGTGGAGGAATATTATATTAATGTGCATCTACTGGTAAGTTGAGATTTTATTTCTGCTGTATTCCCCCCCCCCCTCCCAAAAAAAATTATAATAATAATGCCATTATTGGTAGCATTATATTCAGAGTCAACTAAGAAAACTACAGATGTCCGCAGTGGTGCTGGCATAAAAAGAAAAATCATAGCAAAGGTTTCTAGGGCATGTTCAGAGAAGAACACAGCTCGAACAATTATACTAAACAGCAAGGGGAGAAGAGATGGGACGATAAAGTTCATAAATAGAGAGGTTGCTGGATGGGGTAGTATTTATAATTTACTAAGTATTTAGTATTATCTAATTATGGTATGGGCGATTACCAACCGAGCTTATTCATATTATGATTTCACAACAACAATTCTTGAAGAGACAGACAGTCGTCGAGAAACATGATCACTTACGGCTACGCCATTCGGCATGGCACTTGAATGATAATAAAATAATATCCTTCTTTTAGAACAGACATCCATACATAATTTATATTAGTAATCTTAGCTAAAATTAACCTTACTATTCTTTATAGTTTCACTAGCACAAACTTTCACAGAAAAAGAAAGTAGGGCTTCGTGTATATATTTCGTGTTTACACCGAACTTTAAAATGTACGCTTAACTTTATGATTGCCAACTCATTTCACCATAAAAGCACTAGAAATGTCTCTAAAAAGCACCAGAAAACACAAACAAATTTCGGAAGCGCTAAAATAGAACCAAATATTTGCCTTAAAAAAATACAAGATATACATTATAATTGTGTAATATCAGTTAATATGGAAAATAATATTATTCCAGATTGAAAAATCACAGTCAAACAACTTTTTTTCCATTTTATGTGTCTTTTTCCTGTTTTTTTAGTGTTGTCAAAATGTTTTTTTTTGTAAAAAGGTACTAGTCTCATGCCAAGTGATCACATACACACACAATAATTAGAAAACACAAAAAACCCATAATATTCAAAATATATTTCAAGTTTTCACATTCTAATTCTTGACTATCAGTTAATATTAGAAATATGTTTATTCAAGATTTACCAAATCCTAGTCAGACATGTCTTCTACAATTTCTGTTGCATTTTCTGGCTGTACTTGTTTATCAGATTATTTAAACAAACTTTTATAAGAATCTTGTGATCCATTTTTTTCAGGACATCCTGAGGTAGTTTATAATCAAAAGAGCATTTACTTGAGCAATATCTTGTCATTCCATAATTAATAATCAGAACAGCTTTCAAACTCTTGATGCTCAGTCTATTCCGAATTTTTTATTTTGTAACGTCTATCTGACTGAAAACACGTTTCATGTCAGCATAGGAATAAGATAAAGTAAGCACAGTTAAAACTAAATCTGCAAGACTTTGGAAAGGATTGCCACCAGTTGCATCCCTGTATGAAGCTATTTCTACCCACAATGCAAGTGTGTCATTGTATGTGTCCACTACATATGGTGAGGTTTTCTCCACTGGAAATTTATGCGGGTGAGAGTATCTGCGTCATCAATAAGCATGTTAGCAAGATCTAATATGCAAGGATTAATTGTCTGTAGACATTAATTTCCACTAAAACATGATATGGAGTCGCCTGTGTGTTGCTGGGGCCTGAAAGGGGAGCAAAGAATAGCAACACTGTTTACCTTCCACGCATGTCGTAAAAGGTGACTAAGGAGGTTATGGGATGGAGTTTGCTGTCCCATTCCATATAGGGTCAGTGACCCAAAGCCATGCTGAAGTCGGATGTGTCAGGACGAAAGGCGCAGATATCGCATCAATGCTGTAAACCATGATACAACACATTCCGTTCTCTGGACTACATCCTGTTAATATGCAGGAGTTTGAGAAGGAACGCAGAAGAAGAAGAATGACATGGGGGTACGTATGTGAACGTTATCTGGCAAACTTAAACGTAGCTGTGTTAATAACTCCACTAAAAACTGTACACATCTTCCACGAATTTCTTTCTCATCCGTAAATTTGTAGATTGCCATTTCTTTTCAAACTCACAACCCAGATAAGGATTAGGATCTAAAAAAGTCTTCAATACCATCAGTCTGTGTAATATTTTTTCCAGGAATAGCAACATTAAAAATGATAGATGGACGAGATTGTTGAGTAGTTTTGTTGAATTTCTGCCTCAACCTTTTTATTAACGCTTTTAACTTCTCCAAGAATATGCTTGAAAATATGAGAAAAGCTTAGTTTTTCATGTCACAAAACATGAAATATAGACGTTCTGCATATAGAAGATAACAGCATTCGCGCAATCTTGCTATATTAAAATGAGTTTGGAGTTCAACCCACTGTTACAATATTCTGACCATGGCAGATTCAATTAGACGACATCGATTGTGTTTGACTTGGTTAAATAAGCTTATGTGGGGGTTGCACATCATTTATTAATGTAAAAATCTCACTGTACTTTGCTTGACGAAATGATGAGTGAGAAAACCAGTTGTATGTTTCTCTAATCATGGACTCTAGACTCATGGGAAGACACTCGGCTGTAGCATGTGACACAGCTAGTTGAAGAGAATAGCACACACATCCAACTAGGATCAGATGAGGAATTTCAGATTTTAATTTTGTGTACACGCCATTGTTTACACCTGTCATGACAGATGCATTATCAGTGCCTAGTGCAACTAGTCTTTACAACTCAAGTCCATTATTCTTCATTCTTTCAGAGCATTGCATATTGCTTCAGCGTTACTGTCACACTTCAGCTAAGTCTAAAAAAGTAATACTAAACTGTTAAAAAAGTAATACTAAACTGTTTTCTTTTCACGGAAAAATATCGCATTACTATATCAAGTAGCTTAGTTGCAGTAATATCATTACTTTCATCAATTAATAAGCTGAATTTGCTGTTTCGAATATCAGATATCAAGTCTTTTTGGAAATATTGTTTCGAGCACATTTGAAATAACTGCATTACACTTTGATCTTCTAAGCGTTCTCTTGCATCATTTCCTGTCATCAAAGTGCAACTAGTTCACTTAAATGATCGATTACCCTTCGGTAACAATGTCCAGCTACCAACAAGGATATGTCTTCTTCTGTTGCTTTAATTTTCACGTCATTGCTGAGAGTGTTAAATGAAAGTTGTTTATTCTTGGAATATTTGTTTAGATTTCTTTATTTTTATTATCTCAGCGTGTCTTTCAATATCTTCTACTCTAACGGCTATTGTACATTTACAATACACACAATAACACCTCGTATCATCTCTTTCAACTCTAATTAACCATCATTAAAATCTCGAATCATTTAGCCACTGTAATGATGTGACAACAAAGATCATGGAAGTCAGTGGCGTAGCGAGGGGGGGGGGGGCGGAGGTGCAGACCGCCCCGACGGCATCATCGTGAGGGCGGCAAATTTATTTTCGTCCAGTCTTTCACAATCACTGACATATTTTTTTAATGTCACAAGGGTGGAAAATTATGATTCCGCCCCGGGCGCCATTGACCCACACTACGCCACTAAGGATTGTAAATATGCAAATGAACAATGACAATTTTAAATTTCGGCTCAATTTACTTGTATTACGAGTTCGACTTTTTAGTGTTTACAAAACGTTTAAAAATAAACCAAAGTTTTTAAATAAAACGAAACAAATTATCTACAAGTTAAAACACCAAAAAACACTAAATAATGACAAAATGTAGTAAAACGCGCCAGCTAATTTTTGAAATGCACTAAACTAGTGCCGCCGCTCCATTTCAAAATTTTTTTGGCACCAGATGATTTTAGAAAGCACCAAAATGGTAGCGCTGCTTAACTTGATGTGTTTTCTTGTGGTTCCGTTTCCTTGAAGGGAGAAAACTTTGATTGGAATAAAAACAAAAGAAAAAAGCAGTCAACAATGGGCGACTTTGAAATGGAAGCAGTTTTATATTTTATGATTTCTAAAGGAGGTCGTGTACGAAATCATGAACTAGTTACTCATTTCAAAAACTTTTTGAATCACCCCATTAATAAAGGTCGGTATTATATTGCTACCTAACTATATGATGAAATTTGTAGTCAACGTTCTGTTCAGGTGTTTTATTTTGACTTGTTGGGTTGATTTCAAATTCAAATATTTAAATATTGAAGGAATGAAGTTGCTACTGCAACCTAAACAAAAGACTGTGATAGTTGACACTGATGGCAAAATAAAGTACAATTAAGGCATAATAGTTTATTTTAAATTTAGTTAGACTAGCCTATAATTATAATAATTTACTTTACTCGACAGAGTTCCATTAATTTAGCCTATTAGGGGCTTACTGAAAATAAACTTTATTACTAATAATATGCTAATACTTTCAATAAAGTTTCATAAGGACATAGGCAGAACTAAATTAAATTGTGGAGAAAACAAGTAATGAGTAAAAGTTGCTTTTAATTCTTCACTGTGCAATGTTGGGTAATTCTTCACTGGTCAACATGTTGGATCCATTATGGAAACATTTTCTGTTACTTGTTTTTTTTTCCAAATCACTCTTTGATCTATTCCAAATGATGCAGCAAATTCCTCAACTAGCAAGCATAAAATCTGATGTTGGTTTATCTGCACTGATAAAAATTTCTTGGTGATGGCTTCTTCTGCCACAGCAATATGAGCTGGCCACATTTGATAATGTGTTAACTCAGTCCTTCCCAAAGATAGGCTGTTTGGTGTTTCACTATTGTCTTCCGTGCATTTACCATCATACACTGTCTACATTCTGTGATGTATGCTGATAGCTGTGTTCATATTAAAGTTTTCTTTAATTTCAATACCCTGTAGAGTTTCTTCTGATGGTTTGGCTCCTTGTAGAATCTTCTTGTCTTGACTCCTTGTAGAATATTATGCTAATTATTTCGGCTCCATGTAGATTTTTCTTATGGTTTCAGCTCCTTTTAGATTTTATTCTTAGAGCTGTCTTACCCAAAAGTGCTATAAAAAACCTCAGTTGACCGCATTTGACAAAAGGGTAAGATCTTGTATTCATACTGTTTGAGTTTGAACTCATACTGCAGCATTCAAAGTCATACAATATGATAATTTACGCAGATGGATCAGTAACACAAGAACAAACAGGTGTGGTTGGGGTTTCGTGGCCTACCAAAATGGCAAGATATTAGCTGAGATGTCTTAGCTGCATACCCCACTACAACATTGAGTATGAGAATGGAAATAGAAGCGGTGACAGCAGCTCTCACTTGACTTGCGACACAACCACCAACAGACTCAGTGATACTATCAGACTCTCAAAGTATGCTGTGCAAGATAGAAAAGTGTATGATCAGAACTGAATGGGTCACTTCTCAACAACGCACAGAGCATGATACTACATGTATCATGATACATGATAGAACATGATACTGTCTAGGTCATGCTGGGGTCAGGGGAAACGAAAGAGCAAATGTGTTGGCTGGTAAAGCCTTGGTGAACAGTACCGAGATAAGAAGAGACATGATTGAATTGATTAGAGCAGTCATGGATACCCTACGAGAAGACAAGGAAGAAGTAGAACGAGACAATGTACATATTCAGAGAACGGTAGGAATGGGAGTGACCAGAAGCGATGGGAGAAAGTGCTCTCTCTCCAGAAAGATCAGAAGAATGTGTAATCAGCAACTGACTGGGACACTGAGCTTATATACTTTTAGATGGCTGACAGAACGGCAAGCAGAGCATATATGGGAATGCTCCCAGTGCTGGGACGCTTGTTCCTAATCAAGAATAAATCATGCTGTAAACCTCAGCACAATGTCTTTCATTCCTACGCCTGGAAACAACACTGGAATCAAAGCTCTATGGACCACTGTATGAACTACAAAAGACAGTGAGTTTTATTAAGGAGACAGAATTACAGATATAGACATGTTTCAAGTGAACGAAAGAAGAAGAAGAAGACGAAATTCCTACGCCTTACTACACCCCCCCCCACTCTGCACGAGTTTAGGAACACAAACAGTAGGATAATGTTATATTGTCATTTATTGTATGTCTTAAAAGAGTGAATAATGAGCCTACATATTTTATTTATTGTTGTTTTCTCATTAAAAAAAGCTCAAAACAGAGAGAATTTCAAAGATTATGTGAATGAGCTGGCAGCAATTAAGATTGATGGAGTAAGTATAAATATATCTTATAGAACACTATTATATATACATTTATTTGTACATAAGAGCTTTATAAAAAAAACTGTCAGAGCATAATGGGAACTATTGAGGGCACAATAGACCCATTTGAAATAAAAACAGGCGTTAGATAAGGCTGCATACTATCACATCATCTGTTTGTAACATACATGGACAACATAACCCAAGAAACAAATTCACCCCTGCAGAAGCATCAAATGAAGATCACAGCTCATTGGTTGGATGGTTGGTTGCTGATCCAGTGGTTCATCTGCTTATGCCTTTTGATCCAATGCCATTAATTGGCATTATATTGCTGGGGAGTCTGTGGATTTTCAGCCCACCCGGGCCAGAGCCAGAGAATAACTATCACACCTCCAGGAAGGTAGGTTTCAACCTATGCACTGCTCCGAGCCACTGTAGCCAAGATAGAGTTCACTGTGCTCATTCCCAACCACTAATTGATTACTGGCTATGCCGAACTTCTCTATTGCTCCAGGCATGCAACCAAATGTTCAAGTCAAAAGGATTGTCACGTCCTTAGTCACTGTGCCTCTATGATGGGTCTCAGCCATAGGAAAAAACAGTGCTGTTAGTTTCCTCCTCCCTAGTGCTGCACAGTACATCTCTGGCTCCCTCCCAACCACAGAGGGTGCATACATATATTCAAGCAAACATGAAACACATTTCAACAACAAAATAAAAGCATAATTGTATAGATGACATGCCATGAAGCTTCTATAAGAAGATAACCTCAATATAACGGCATGTCATCCACTAAGGTTTTCTGTTGCATGTGTGGTTTGTCTAGTGGGCCACTGGTGAGACCCACAAACGCAACCACATGCGTATCACAGTTCATTCAATGAACTGCTATTTGCAGAAGATCAATGTTTAATATATGAATCTGAAAATGAATTACAGCAGCACACATACTTGCTCCATACAACCTGTGGACAGCACAACATGAAACTAAACACATCTAAAACAGAGACTATGAAGATAAACAGAACATCAGGCCAGTTAAATTTATCTGTCAATGGTGTATAACTAGTCCCAGAATTTAAATACGTAGGAAGCATATTTACAGAGGATGGCAAACTCGACAGAGAGATTGAAACAAGATGCCAAAAAAGCCAATGCTGTGACTTACCAGCTGTCACCAATACTTAAACACCCATCAATCTGCATGGCTATAAAACGACAATTGAATAAACAGTATTTTTATACCAACTCTGTGTTACCAATGTCAAACATGGCCCTTGACAAAGACACTAGCAAAAAAGAATACAGTTTGCGAAATGAGATGTTTGAGGAAAGCTATAAATGTCATGAGAAGAGACCGCCGGAGAAATGAAGATATCAGAAAAGAATTAAAGACTATCTCAAGTCAAGACTACATCGAGAGGCAGCAAACCAGATGGTTTGGTCATGTCATGAGAATGGAACTTGCGCAACCAACCTTTCATGCCTACATCAACAGAAGACCGGGCTACAAGGCACGAGGAAGACCAAGAACTAGATGGACAGAGACAATCAAAGAAACATTAAATAGACACAGACTTACCATGGCCAATGCAACTCAAATGTCCAATGACAAAAAACTCTGAATTCCCCCCATAATACTTAACGGCACAAGTGGAATGACAATAGAAAGATAGATATATTTATTTGTTACACCTGAGTACACACTTAATTATGTTTAGGGGTTATTATTTACATATTGGCTTGGGTTGAAATTGTCATCTAGGCATAGTGGGTAATGAGCTTGATTGTGCAAACCCTTCTTATGCCATGTGGTGTTGGTTATCATGTCTTTCCACAGCCTTCTATTTTGTGTGCTGTCAATCATTTCAGATACCCATATATCTAACCTTTGTTGCTATGCAGCTAACCTTCATATACAGAAATACTTATCTATCCACATATACAAATTAATACTTATGTTGGAGCTACATTTTTGCTTTGGTAGTGGAGATATGAGGAAATATTAATTCCTTCTCTCTAGTAATTGCCAGTTATACCATGACACATGGGAACTTGAAGCTCAATGGAAATTCCCTTTCAATGAAAAATAAAAAAAATATCCCATTCGAAAGAGTGTCTAAGGAAATCAGAAATAAGCCAAGCTGAAGTAGGATGTGTTGGGATCAGTATGTACAGATCAACAAGGTGCCAAGCTGTAAACCATGACAGAGCACGTTCTATTCTCTGTACTCATCTTGATAATTTCTGGAATCTGAGAGCATACACAGAAGAAAAAAGAAGACATTGAGCTGAAGATACCCGCTGAAGACAGATGTGCCGGGCCATTGGCGCAAATAAAACGGCGACACAACGCAGTTCCATTCTTTGGACTAAATCCTGCTGGAAGTCTAGTAGGACCATTGCCCTGCTACAAGGGAGATCCAGCGGGAGTTTGAGAATGAACGCTGAAGAAGAAGAAGAACTGAAGATAGAAGACAAATAGTCCTCATTGAGGGAGTCATGTTAGAGTAATATTAAGCCATTCGTCCACTGAACATCAAACACAGTTTCGAATTCATTCATTATTCTTGTTTTCAAATAAAAATTACTCCTGTGGTTCACCTAGCCACTAGGAAGTAGGATACCAGGGTTCATGCTCTGGGAAGGTTGAGGAATGACACCTTATGGAAAACAGTGTGCTATGATGCTAGTTCACAACTAATATTACCTTTACCTAGTGCTCATTGAAAAAGCTGGTTTTAAAAATGGTTATGTTTATCCTTATTTCTTCTTCTGCATTCGTTCTCAAACTCCTGCAGATTAGCAGGATGTAGTCCGGAGAACGGAATGCGCTGTGTCATGGTTTACAGCACTGCTGCTATATCTACACCTTTCGGCCTGACACATTCAACTTCAGCATGGCTTTGGGTCACTGGCCCTATATGGGATGGGACAGCCAACTCCATCCCATAACCTCCTTAGTTGCCTTTTACAACATGAGTGGAAGGTAAACCGTGTTGCTATTCTTTGCTCCCCTTTCAGCAACACGGGCGATCCCTATTTTAAGTGTCACTTCTTTTGCTTTACTTAGTGGCCATTCTTCTTCAGTGTTCATTCTCAAAACACCGTTGGATCTCTCTTGGTTCAGGATTATTGTCCTAGATTTCCAGAAGAATATAATCCAGAGTTTGAAAATGCGTTGTGTTGTCATTTAATTTGATCCAATGACCAGACACATCTGTCTTTGGCATAGTGCCCATTCTATTTGATTACTTCAATTGTTGTGAGTTCCGTGTGGGTTTCTGCCAAAGACAGCTGTGTTGGGCCATTGGTGCAAATAAAATAGAGACACAACACATTTCCATTCTCTGGACTACATCCTGCTGGAAATCTAGTAGGACCACTGTCCTGCTATAAGAGAGATCAGTGGGAGTTTGAGAATGAACACTGAAGAAGAAGAAGTGTGTAGGTTTAATTTTCTCACTTTTATGTATTATGTTTTATTTCCATGCTCTTCCTAATATTCTCAATTTTAGGGTGAAAAAGTTTTGGTGCTGAAGAAGAAGTACCGACCTCCATCCGAGAACTTTGATCCAGCACAAGTAACACTTCCGTCATTCCAAACTTACCAACCAGTATCTAAAACAGTAGGAGATTCCAGAAAAGTTGGAGCATCTGAACCAGATTTGTTAGTAGCGCAATCATCTTCATCATCATCAACTTCTACATTTCAAGACAGTAGATCAGTACAGAATGACTCCCTACGTGCACATTCAGAGCCTCCAAATGGTATGTCTGCTGTTCATTTTATTTCTCATTCATTGCAAAATTTATAGATTTTAACCAATCAATCTTTCAAAACATTATCTATATTCCAGTATAAATATTTTGATGCTGTAATAACTTTGTGGCTTCAGAAGGGGAGTAAGCTGTACAGATGCACTTTTCACACTGAGACAACTGAGTGAATAAGCAATTGAATACAATCAAGATTTAAACACAGTATTTGTAGACCAGGAAAAGGCATTTGACAGAGTAGATAGAAACATTCTTTGGGAAACCTTAAAAATGTATAACATCAGAGGACAACTGTTAGATAACATAAAAGCAATATATCAAAAAGGTCAAAGCTCAGTAAGAACAACAGATGGAATGACTGAACCTTTTGAAACAGGATCTGGAGTAAGACAACGATGCGTACTTTCACCCCTACTTTTCAACATATACATGGACAGAATAATAAAAGAAGCTCATATCAACAAAGAGGAAAACATTGCAAATAAACCTGATGAGGAACTTAATAATGAAATCAATGAACTATTATTTGCTGATGATCAAAGTTTAATGTACAAAGATGAGGAAACTTTGCAAAAGCACATCAATGCATTGATGTTAGCATGTCAGAAGTACAACATGAAAATTAATATACAAAAAACAGAAGTTATGACAATCAGCAAGTCTTCAACACCAATGAATATAACAATAGATAACACCAAAGTCAAACAAGCCAAAGAATTTTAATATCTAGGCAGCATTTTTTCTGAAGATGGAAGACTATACAGAGAAATAGAAACAAGGTGCCAGAAAGCAAACACAGTGACTTACCAACTTTCACAATTACTTCTTCATCCAAAGATCAAGATGGAAATTAAAAAAACAAATAATATCTACAATTTTTATACCAATACTGTGCTACCAATGTCAAACATGGTCTTTAACAGCTTCACAGCAAAGAAAAATCGTCACATGTGAAATGAAGTGTCTGAGAAAAGCTGCAATGGTTACCAAACTAGATAAAATAAGAAATGAAGAAATTAGGAAAAGAGTTAGTATAATATCATGCATCGAACATTTTGAGAAACAGCAAGTAAAATGGTTTGGTCAATTTATGAGAATGAAGCCAAACCAAATACCAATAAGAGCATATAATACAAGAATATCCGGGCGTAAAGCCAAATGTAGACCAAGAAAACGGTGGATAGAAAACATCAAGATAACCTTGAACAAACATAGACTAAATGCAACCTTGGTGACACATCTGGCCTTGAAATGACAGCTTAAGCTACCACCACTACGCTTAACGGCAAGTGTGAATGCGATCAACAATCATTCACCTGGGGAAAGACAATAGACAATAACCTTGTTCTGTGCATGCTCTCAAATGTTGGCTTGAATATGATCCAACAATGCAGATAGTCAGCTAAAGTGCTTTTAAAATTCTTTGCAGCTGTTTAAAAACAAGTAATGATTTGATTTTTTAACATCGAAACAAATCACAAACTAAAAATGTGAATTATAAAATGTTTACATCTTCTATTCTACGTTACTGTATGACTAAGAAACATGGATAGTAAACAGCTAGAAGATATAATTGATACCTTTGAGATGTGGTTATTTAGAAGAATAGAGAGAGCATGGATTGAGAGGAGCAAACAAAGAGGTTCTGAGAACACTGAATATGAAAAAAAAAAGCTTTAAAAGGAAGGTAAAATTGAGAGGCACAAAGCAAGTAGTAGGCAAAATTACAAGTGGGAGGGAAATATGATATTGAGAGGATACAGTCAAGCAGAATGCTCTACCAAGGCAAGAGACAAAAGATGTTGGAGGTCTGTTGCAGCCAACTGTCTATGTGGAGATGGCACCTGATAATGATCATGAATGATGTGACTTAAATTAGAATTGATCACATTTTAGCTCAGTGGGTCAGATTGATAAGTATTTATGTGGAATGCAGCCAACAAGCTTTTTTTTAAAAGTCATTTGAAGTTCAAAGTATTATTTTCTGAGATCAAGAACCAGTGCATTTTGTTATTTTGAATCAGCCTAATGGGCTAGTAAGATTAGCCTGGCATGCTAGATTTGACCCACTGTCATATTTTGCTCATCCTTACTTAATTTCATGACATTTTGTATGCAACCTAATAATCATGTCCTTACATGAATTTTTTTTTAATGTAAGAATTAATGACTTATCATAAATTTCTGAATATGAGCCGATCCGTTTATAAGCTGAGGATAAAACTTTCATATTCAAATGTGGCCAAAGTCGGAAACCTGTGTATAGACTGAAGTATAAAGAAAATAATACTAGTAATAATAATGTGGAATCCTGTTATTATAAGAATGAAGAGACAAGTGAAATATTGCTCAAAGGAAAATAACAATGGTAAGATGCAAGCATATTTATTTACTTACCCCATCCTACCAGTACTCACGCAAAATATTACTTACGTAGAACACATATTTGTTAAACTTTCACTTGAACACGATGGACTATTGTTAAGGTTTTTATAAAGTGTAAACACGAAAACATACAAATTACAATACACAAGACATTTTCAATGTTTCGAACCATTAGGTCTTTTTCAAGAATATATAAAACAAACAGTGAAAAACAATGAAAACAGTAAAAACAATGTTACCATATATGAATTGTCACAAAAAAAAATAAAACATCAGGTATAACACAGTGCAACTTTTCCCCTGTGAATTTACCAGCCTCATAAAATCTGTAACTACCAGGTACCAGAGTATTCCGAGATATCAGATTTATTCATTCATTCAGCGCAGTCTCAACATTAAAGGTTTCTTGTAACGATAGCATCAGCCATTATAGTAAATTCAAAGCCTAGGTTGTTAGAATCCCTTCAAATTGCACGGTGGAAGAGAAGGTGTGCAGACAATTTTTGTAAAGACGACTGGACATGAGAGGACACTTGTTGTAGGTCACATGAAAGATGGGACACCCTTCCCCCCTCTCAAGGAAGATGGGACCCCCCCCCCCCCATGTTTAAAAAAAACCAAGGCCCTTCCTAACCAGGAAAAACTCTCAAGTGGCGTGTTTGTGTGTGCCCACATGAATGGCTGGATGTGTGAAAGTCCACTCTGAAATGGTTGAATAAAGTGTGGGGGCAGAGGAAGAGGGTAGCTATAATAAAAACCATCCGTGCTAGCCTGGGACTAATTTCAGCACTACCGCATTTCAAACCCTGATCTTTAATCCTGGCCATTGAAAAGGTAGGGACTTTTGGTAGTGACATCCATTGATGGAGGGTATTTCTCTAATCAAGTCGGAGTTATTCTGTCGGTCATTGGATTAATCAACTAACATCGTAAAGTCCAGGCAGATTTGTGTAACAGAAGTCAGTTCATTCCAATTTTTTTAACATTCAAATGAATTATTTTATGACAAGAGAGGACAACCAATAGAACCTCTTCACAGAACAACCATTAAAGAGGGTATGACTATGGGTCCCAATAACATGCAAGAACTGGCAACATCACATCATGCAAACTGATTACATTATGCACTATTTTACCACGGATGGAACATAGATAGATAGATTCCTCAAAAGTTTTGACAAAGTCCCCTCCGGAACATAAGACTGTCAAGCTAAAGGTCATAAACGTTACAGTCATATTGAGCAAAATGATCATCTTTGACTTACAAAAGCTCAGAAAAACCTTCTCTTTGAGAAGAATGCCAAAGAAACCGATAGTGAACTGAAAGTAACAGTCCACTGCCTGATACTTCCTGACATAATGAACAAGAGTGAAAAAATCCATACTTCCTCGAGGTTCTATCATCATCATCATCATCATGTGTCTATTCTTTGCACATGTTGTATTATTATTTTTCACAGTATAATGCTTGCCGATTCTTCTTTTCTTCCAGCTGTTAGCGGAGGTCATGAAAAAGATGAGGATAACTCTGATGGTTTAATGTTGTCTAAAGTCAGAAGTGATGAAGCTATGGAGGTAACGATGCGGCATACAGACAGGGTAACCCCTGCAGGAACTGTTGATGATGATGTTAGCATGAACAGCGTTACTGGCTCAAGTGCATCTCTTACATCTGCTGTATGTCAATTTCAAGTGCTTTTATATTTTCTATATACACATATCTGTGCTGTCAGTTATCATGACCATATTTTGTGTTATGCTGTTTCTGTATATGTCATGTGTAAGACTGTAAGAACGCTATTCCTGTTAACCTCCATTTTAAATGATTAGGAGTACAAAACAAGTCTCGCAAAGCGGCGAGATGCTCTGAAATGTGAGGGAGACAGTTGGAACATCTGCAGTTAGACATGTAGCCAACTAGAAAATGAATCGCCAGTGAATCCAGTGCTGAAATATGGAAGACCTTTATAGTGTATGTCGGCAGTGATCAGTCAGTACTGAAATTTTGCAGCTTTTGTAGCAGCTGTTAGTATAAAGAATGCTTATTTGCAGAGAATTGACTCCATAGCTATTTGCGACCACTCCATAAATCATGCGAGGATCCTAGATTACTCAGTGGCTATCTATCATATGATGGCTTTGCAAAACTTGTCGGAATATGCGGCCAGGTACTAGAGAAGATAGTGACCAGACATATAATGTGCGATGAAGCTGTAACATATTCTTCCTGGCACCCCGAGCAGTTACTGGTGAGGGAAAACCATTTGTTGTCTTTTGGTTGAAATATCAATACGTTGCTTCTACTTAATGTACATTATTTTGTGTTTCATTCTGTGTTTGTTGTTATCTTGTTAAAGATTATTTCTATCTAGATCACTAATGCTAATTATCACTTTGTATGGGTGTGAGATCTGGGCACTAAATGCAAACACGGAAGGAATGATTCAACCTTTTGAATATAAGTTCTACAGATGTGTGTTAAAAAGTAGTTCTGTAGAACATTGGTAGCATTTCAATTTCACGATGTAGCCATCAACCCAGCATTTATTGGCCTGGTTCAAATCCCATGTGCTGCCTTCTGATTTTCATATATTACTTAAACCCATATTTTCATGTTACTAATTTTGCAAATATGAAGAGTATGTTTTCTTGCTTATTACAAAGGGATCACAGAAATCCAGCACATCCGGGGTGACATCTATGGATGAAGATGCGAATGCATCCGTAATAAGTGTCAAGGACAAGATAAAGAAACTGAACAAGAATATTTCAGAATCTGATGTGGGCCAACCGAATCATAATGGCTCTAATGGAGGAAACAAGAAGACTTATAAACATGTAAGTATATTTATATAATATCCTCGGGGCTTATAGCGAAGGACTTTGACACACGATAATAAGAAATATAGTTCATTTATCTGTTAAAAATGGGTCTGCTTAGATGCATACACATGCCTCTAATTTTGATAATATATATAATACAACATAAGGGTTGTATCCTAAGGTCTACTAACTTAAAATTGGTGTTTTAATGTTAGTAGTTATAGTTGGGTGTGCATATTTGGTGTGAAGCTTGTTAACATTGACATTGGTATCTGCTGCAGAGGTATCCTTAAGGATATGATGAAGGGTTGCCACTATTTTGCCGATATCGTCTTAGTTTCCCAGGGAAACAATTCGTTTGGATGCTTTATTATAAACTTCCGGATGGATTTTTTCCTTGGGAAGCTAGGAAGAGAAGGATCTCTACAAAATGGTGATGGTTTCTCATCATATCCTTAAGAATACCTCCGCAGCTAAGGGTAGAGCAATGTCAGATGTGTGTGTGTGTACATTATAGGGTAGAGCAATGTCAGACATTGTGTGTGTGTACATTATAGGGTAGAGCAATGTCAGATGTGTGTGTGTGTACATTATAGTTTAGAGCAATATCAGATATTGTGTGTGTGTGTACATTATAGGATAGATCAGTGTCAGACATTGTGTGTATGTGTGTACATTATAGGGTAGAGCAATGTAGGACATTGTGTGTGTGTACATTATAGGGTAGAGCAATGTAGGACATTGTGTTTGTGTACATTATAGGGTAGAGCAATGTAGGACATTGTGTGTGTGTACATTATAGGGTAGAGCAATATCTGACGTGTGTGTGTGTACATTATAGTTTAGAGCAATATCAGATATTGTGTGTGTGTGTGTGTGTACATTATAGGGTAGAGCAATGTCAGACATTGTGTGTGTGTACATTATAGTTTAGAGCAATATCAGATATTGTGTGTGTGTGTACATTATACGGTAGAGCAATGTCAGACATTGTGTGTGTGTGTGTGGTTGTACATTTTAGGGTAGAACAATATCAGACATTGTGTGTGTGTGTGTGTGTGTTCATTTTAGGATAGAGCAGTGTCACATTGTGTGTGTGAGTAAATTATAGGGAAAACAATGTCAGACATTGTGTGTGTGTAAAATCATTATATGTCAGTAGCTTTTGGTTTAGTGTTCTTTTTTTAAATTATGGTTTGTAGGTTTCTAGGATTTAATTTAGTTGTTTTAGGTTTAGGTGTTTGGGGAAAAATACAGTTGCATGTTTATGCTTTGGAGAACACATGTTTATAGGACTTTCACCTGTAGTGAAATAATCTACGGAAACCCGTTTTGGTCAGAGATAGTGAAATATGTTTTGCATCACTTAACTTCATGAGGATATCATTTAAGTACCAAACATATGTTTGCATTTACTGTAAATTAACTTGTTGATAGAAGAGTTCTTGGTTCATAGTATCCAAAAGGAATGGGTTCTCTGATTACATATTTCAGTATCTAGTTAACTGGTCTGACTCTGTGATGAAGTGGTATGGAGAGTGTCTGTGATGGCCAAGGGGTTCAAGATAAGTGCCCGAGGTCAGTGCACAGGACACATATTCCAGATAAGAGTTTGGTAAAATATATATTTCATGCTTTCACTTCATATTTACATTACAGGTTGGAGATGATGATGATGCTTCCCATTCTTCTGGATCATTTATGACAGTGAGTTTTTTTTAAGACTGACACTATTTTTGTCTTCCTTTGTCAATTCTTCTTAAAGGATTAATTGCCATGTTTAGGTGCAAGTTGACTTAATTTTTTTAATTTTCATTCTCAAACTCCCATCTCTATTGTAGCAGAATAATGATCCTAGTAAATTTGCAGCAGGATGTAGTTCAAAGAACAGATGTGATGTGTTGGGGATTTATTTGTAAATTCAAGTAGGAAGCAAGAGGATAAATTAAAAATTCTTGAGACTAATGGGAATTGAGCCAGTCCATTTTAACAGCACCAAACATTGTTTGTGAGGTTGAAATTATTTGTGCCACTTTCCTGACACATATGACATAACAGTAATATCTAATACATTCAGTGTTTTATCTATTTCACTGGATCATAGATGTTCATAGCCATACAATAATAAACTATCCATGCACAGCAACCTGTTTATCAGCTTGTACACACTACAAACTGGCTTCTTGTCACCAATGTCGATGCTATCCATGGTCAACTTTGCTTGACACATTAGCTGCTGTCTTGGTCAATATCAACATGGTTACAGAGGCTCGTACAAGTTGAATTGAAATATAAAGATTGTAGTCTACAAATTATTTATGGAAAAATCAAATTTGGGTTACATTTGTGTAGTGTGTGACAATAAAAAGAAAAAAGACATCAAACTTTTCTGCCTAGCACGAGGAAAATACTGCACAAAATCATAATATTTTAGTAACTGAAGTAAACAAACATTGTAGTTATTCAAGGTAGAATGTGTTTGCTTCTTCTATATGGAAACTACAAAATATCTTTCATTGTAAGTGACCATGACAACACTTTCTATATAGTTATAATTCTAGTCTCAGTAATTATAACACAGACTATGATAGACTATAACACAGACTATAACAGTACTGTGGTAGCGAGATACTCATAATGGAATAGCAAAGATAATAGCATATAATAACGCAAGTAGCACAAACTTGCCTATGGTAGCAAGATAAACATAATAGAATTTGACAAGTTGTTAATCCCAACCGTATTGATTTACATAAACAATTGTAAGAGAAAATAGCATGTTGATGATTTTTAGGTTTTTTTGACATTTTTTTGCTACTTTTCTTGGAGGTAATGAGCATGTCTCAGACACCTAAGGTAATCGGTTCAATTTCAACTGCAGACAGTTTGGTAGCGGATTAACTGTAGGGAGCAGTTACAAACTACTAGACATAAATATTGTCTAGAAAGTCATTACAGCCAAAATGTGCTGAGGTTGATTTTGCAATATGAATAGAACATACTGCCTTTGTGTTGAAGGGCTCAAAATGCGAGCAAAGAATAGTAACACTCACCTGCCATGTACGTCATAAGAGGCGGCTAGGAAGACTTGGGGTGGCATTGGCTATTCTACACGATAGAGGGTTGAGGCTATCCAAAAGCCATACTGATGTCTAATGTGCCAGGCTGAAAGGTTTGGATATTGCGGTAAAGCTGTAAACTATGACACAATGCTTATTGTTATATGGATTATATCCTGCTAACCAGCAGGAGTTTGAGAACAAATGAAGCAGAAGTAGAATAGGATGTACAATAATTATTAGCCGGAGGCTGATTTTAGTGTCTTGATTATTCCTTGCCCTGAAGGACAGAAGAATGATAATAATAATCATAGCTGGCAAGTGTTATCATTTGGTTCTGTTTGGTTTTGTTTAGATACTAACCATTTATAGCTGGCAAGTGTTATCATTTGGTTCTGTTTGGTTTTGTTTAGATACTAACCATTTATAGCTGGCAAGTGTTATCATTTGGTTCTATTTGGTTTTGTTTAGATACTAATCATTTATAGCTGGCAAGTGTTATCATTTGGTTCTATTTGGTTTTGTTTAGATACTAACCATTTATAGCTGGCAAGTGTTATCATTTGGTTCTGTTTAGATACTAACCATTTATCTTGAAATGTTGCTTATAACATGTAACAATCAATACAAGGTAACTGCTTGAAACGTAACAACAATTAGACTTAAGTAAAACACGGGTTTATATATCACTTCAATGAGACACGACAGACTAAAACTAGTAGGTAATGATGCGCACACAAGAAATCATATAAATTACATTACACAAATCATATTCGACGTTTCAACCAAAAGGTCTTTATCAAGACACAAACAAAACAGGAAAATAAAATTGGAAACAAGGTCATAAGTTTTGCTAATCATTGGAAATAGAAAGGAAAATCTGCACAAATGAACATTTTGACCAAGGTCCTTATCAAAAACAAAATATAGCACATGACAAATAAAGGACGGTACTGTCAGTAATCACACAACAAATCTAATTGTTGTCCTCATTAGCCTTGTTATTTGATCAACAACAGTGATCCTTTACTTGTCGTGCCGTGTTGTATTTTTGATAAAGACCTTTATGTTGATTTGTGTGTTTCCAGTAATTAGGAAAACTTCATTATCCTATTTCTAATTGAGTCTATTAGATTACTGTTTTTCTGCAGTTGTAACACGTTATGTGTTTGCAGAAGATGACAGTAACATTTTATAAATTGTACAAATTTCTGCAGCTGGATGAAGAACAGAGGGACTGGTTGGTTGTCTGCTCCTACTCAGAATATCATGATATGAACAGACTTCTCTCCAAAAACCCTGGCCTGGCTAAACTAAAGGTATGATTTATAGTACTTTGAAATTGCATACATGTATGCAAACATGCACTCTTGTGTGTCTTGAATTGATTTTTTCTCCAATGAGTCATACTTTGTTATGTGCAAGTTTTTCTCTTCATAATTAGCTGTTCTTATTTATTTTTCCGCCGAAGAGGGATGTGTTGGGCCATTGGTGCACTTAAAACGGCGATACAACGCATTTCCATTCTTTGGACTACACACTGCTGGAAATCTAATAGGACCATGGTCCTGCTACAAGAGAGATCCAGCGGGAGTTTGAGAATGAACGCTGAAGAAGAAGAAGATTTTATTTTAAATTACATTTTAAGTTACATGTTCTAGTATAAATATTTTTCTTCTGTTTTCATTGTCAAACTCCTGCAAATTAGCAGGATTGAGTTAGGAGAGCTGAATATATTCTTCTGTTTTCATTGTCAAACTCCTGCAAATTAGCAGGATTGAGTTAGGAGAGCTGAATATATTCTTCTGTTTTCATTCTCAAATTCATGCTAAGCAGGATGTAGTCTTAAAAACGAAGTGCATGGTGTGCTGGTTAGCTGCGATATCTATGCCTTTCAGCTTGACACATCTGACTTCAGCAATGTTTCTGGGCCACTTTTACCCAATGTGGGATAGGACAGCAAACTCCACCCCAAAAACTTCTCTAGTCACCTCCTATTGATTGATATGATTGACAGATAATGGTGTTAATGTATTGACAGATAATGGTGTTAATGTATTGACAGATAATGGTGTTAATGTATTGACAGATAATGGTGTTAATGTATTGACAGATAATGGTGTTAATGTATTGACAGATAATGGTGTTAATGTATTGACAGATGATGGTGTTAATGTATTGACAGATAATGGTGTTAATGTATTGACAGATAATGGTGTTAATGTATTGACAGATAATGGTGTTAATGTCCTTTGCTCCAATTTTATGCCTCTATCACACACTGGGGGTATAGAAATAAATCTCCAGTGTCTATTAACAACCTTGACATGCTGGAAATGCATGGACTGATGCAACACAGTACAATATATGGAAAAAGAAAAATAGGTGCAAGTTTTGCCAATATTAATGAACACATTATACTAATAAACAAACACAGTAATAGCAACCAGTAATTCTCAACTTGGGCTATCACAGACTTGTCAGAGTAGGGGGACACACTGCAAAACAGTAATCTGTCAAGAGTGCAGAAAAGGGTCAGAAAAGGTAATTTTTGAATGATAAACAACAAGATTTATAGCTGCACATCTTAAAAAGCTTTGGTGACTTGCAACCAAACAACCAAATGAAGGAATGACTGATTTGTCCAAAAAATGACTATTATGTTATCTTGAACTTGGTCTATCATTAAATGTTGTCTTCTGTTCATCTATCTATTGTATTTTCCACAAATGGTGTCATGGGGAGTTGAAGTTTTCTGTCTTTGGCCATCTTTGTTGCGCTTGCCATGGTCAGGCCATAATTCTAACAATCTCTTTGATTGAATCTTCCTATCTTGTTCTTGGTCTTCCTCTTGTCTTGTCGCCTTTCTTTCTGCTGTTGTATGCCTGGATGGCTGGTTGTGATGGTTCTATTCGCATAAGGTATCCAAACCAGTTGATCTGCTGTCTTTATATTGTTTGCATGATATGATCTTTACTATCTTTCTGATGTCTTCCTTTCTCATTTGGTCTCTTCTGGTGACGTTTATAACCTTTCTTAGGCATTTCATCTTGATATTGTAATCTTTCTCAAGAGTGTATTTGTCAGAGCCCACGTCAGGCACTAATAACATAACATTGGAGCAAAGAAGGTGTTTATTATCTGTTGTTTGATCACCATGTTGATCATTGGGTTTTTAAGCAGCAGTTACAGTGTTTGCTTTCACTTTCAACCTCATCTCAATTTCTCTATCAATTTCGCTGTCATCTGTAAAAATGCTTCATAGATACTTAAATTCTGATGTCTGTTGTAGTTTTGTGCCATTAACTTACACATTTAGCTTAAAAAGCTTTGGTGACTTGCAATCAACCAACCACATGAAGGAAGGACTGATTTGTCCAAAAAACGACTATTATGTTATCTTGAACGTGATACTTAAATTCTGATGTCTGTTGTAGTTTTGTGCCATTAATTTACACATTTAGCTGTTATTTTGCTCTGCATATCTTCATAGTTATCTTCATCCCCTGTGACAGATTGCTGCCATGGGACCTACCTTTCCCTTTATCGTAGGGAAAACTAAAGACTAACGGTTGAATGTTATAGTCTAATGTTACACTAAACTAAAGGCTGCAATCTGTCACTTTTGAACAAAATCATCATTGTTACTGCATGTATGTGCTGCAATTCTGGCAGGATATGAGCATCATCATTTTCATCATCAGCATCCTTCTCAACATCATTTTCAGCATCATCATCATCATCATCAGCATCCTTTTTTGAACATTTTTATGTCATTCTTTTTTTTGCAGGACTTTACAAATGTAAGTATTATACTTGTAGTGTGTTCACAGGTAAGATTACTATAACAGTAATATATTTACATATGTAAGTATTACAACAGTAACATTTTTACACATATAAGTAGTACAACAGGAATATATTTACAAATGTACATATATTTCAACAGTAATATATTTACATATTTGGGCCAGAAATGGGCAGCCTCTTCGGGTTGATGGATCAAGATTGTCTCTTATAACTCTGAACCAAGATTATCTCTCATGTCTCTGAATCATGATTGTCTCTCATGTCTCTGAATCATGATTGTCTCTCATGTCTCTGAATCATGATTGTCTCTCATGTCTCTGAATCATGATTGTCTCTCATGTCTCTGAATCATGATTGTCTCTCATGTCTCTGAATCATGATTGTCTCTCATGGTATTGGACTAAAACACTTTATTTGTTGTTTTTCTTGCTCTTATTGAGCTCCAAGTAGTATTTCCTGAGCTAAAGGACCTGTGCATATATATATTACTTCTTAGATCAGAAAATAATGGCTTGACTGGCCAGATTTGATCTGCATGTTATATTTTGCTCATTCCTGATTTAGTCTTTTCAATGCAAATGTTGTATTGGCTATTGTAGTATATGACTTGGAGTTATGAGATTAGGAAACTCCAAATCTTGGTGGCATGAAATGCTTTGAGAAGAAGCAGCACACATTGAAAGGGGCCCATGTGTGTATATAAAAGGCATATTCTCCAAATTTGTATACATCCACATATAGCTCTACAACCATTTGGTTATATCAATATTGGTCACACAGTCTGCATGGTCTCAATATAGGAACCAGAAAAAAATCTGGAACAAAGTGGTTTGGATAAGAGTATGACAAAATCTTTTAGGAAATGAGGATTGAACATACTCTAAGGAAGGCAGAACACTGTAGTAGGTATTGATACAGAATCTACAGGGAAGGTCTTGAATAACTTGGAGAAGAGTGACGAAGAAAGTTCTCAGTGATGTAGGCATCAAATGTAAAAGACCTGGAGAGAAAGTCTAATAACAAGACAGATGAGAGAATCCATCCAAGGTTTTATGAAGGATGCTATTTTAAAATAGGTTAGTGTTAGAGGGACATCAGAGAGAAATGCAGAGAGTTTAATGTCAACATCTTCACATTCTTTATCGACTACACCAAAGTACTAAATTGTGTACAACATCAACAACTTTGGAATATCATGAAAGATATGAGTTTCCAAGCTACACCTAATCCACTTCATAAAAACATTCTATCAAGACCAACAAGCAGCCATGAGAGTAAATAGTGAAACATCTGATTGGTTCAGCATGAAAAAAGGAGTCAGACAAGGATGTGTCCTATCACCATATCTCTTCAAAATTTATGCAGAGAACATAATGAGGAATGTAAGAAATCACCAACAGAGAAATATCTTTAACCCAATTAACATCGGAGGTCACACGATAACAGAACTAAGATATGTGGGTGACACAACATTATTGGCACACAGTCAGGCAGGTCTCAAACACCTCATAAACTCCATTAAAGAACATAGTGAAAAACAAAACCCATTTCTGAATGGAAATAAGACCAAGATTATGACAAGCGACAAAACCACTAGCAAGTTCTCAATCAGTATCAACAACAGCGAATTAGAAAGACTCAAATAGTAATGCACAATTAGATAAACAGGTTACTAGGAATACCTAAAAGGTATATATTTATTTTTTGTTTACCTTTTCATCTAAATTTATTCAT
Organism: Meghimatium bilineatum; assembly: GCA_034231615.1. Taxonomy (NCBI): domain Eukaryota; kingdom Metazoa; phylum Mollusca; class Gastropoda; order Stylommatophora; family Philomycidae; genus Meghimatium; species Meghimatium bilineatum. Next base: position 41,594,020 of record CM067308.1, read on the forward strand.
AGTTGGATATTCCTAGTAACCTGTTTATCTAATTTTGCATTACTATTTGTTACTTTGGTTACTTAGGCACCCTCCACTTTGTCGGACACCTCCGACCATTTGGTTATTTATATAGAAAGAGTCACCAGTTTTGAACACCTTGGTTCTCTTATCAACAGTAATGGGATTGCTATGAGAAAGTCAGAAGGAGGTTGGCTATCGCGTCAAAGAACTGATACAAATGAAAAACATAATTCTGAGCTGCTGCAAAACAAAAAAACTAACATTCCCAAGAGCTTGCATATTCTCCGTGGCAATATATGGGTGTGAATTCTGGACAGTCACCAACAAAGTGAAAAATAAAATAGCAACATTTGAAACAAAATGCTCCAGAAAAATCCTCAGAATACAGCGGGCCAAGAAGATCACCAATGTAGCCATCCTGAGAGAAATGAGTGTAAAATAAAACTGGATAAACAGTATGGTTCTTTCCAGAAAACTACAATATTTTGGTCATATCAAACACCATGACAGCCTAGAGAGGACCATAATGGAGGAGATGCTGCCAGGGAGATCAAGAAAAAAAAAAAGAGGCAGACCAAGAAGAAGATGGATACAAGACATCAAAGACCACCTGAACATGACAGTAACAGAAGCAGGAAGACTAGCTCACAATTGACAGAAGTTTCAAAAGACTGCGATGACTTCTACATCCTGTTCAGGATATGCTACCTGATGACTGTAATAATTTGCTTAGTGATACTTAGTTATACTGCAGTCTATTTGCTTTTGATATCTCTTTTTCATTATTTTCTTTGTTTTACTTCCTAAATGTTCACGACTTCATAAATTATCTTATCTATTCACAGTCTGGACATTTTTAATGCTACATAATAGTTAGTTAATATTAGTTTTTTTCTCTCTCTCCACATGTACCATCATTAAAATATAATGGAAACAGGGGGTAAGTCACCTTGTATTGTTAATACTAGTATGTGAATACCAACATTTCAATGTCATTAATTACAAAAAGTATAGTCATACGGTTGCCATGTCTCCTATCAATTATTACATGACTGACACATCTTTTATAATTTATTACATAACTGTAAATTATGTAATAATTAATAATAACCATTACATCTTTGAAGTAATGGTTATTTCAAAGAAACAAAATAACACACCTTGCAAGATCGAAGTGAATGATATAATATTAAAACAGGTCCACCAATTCAAATATTTAGGTACAACGATTATAACAGATGGAAGAAGTTCAACAGAAATAAGAAGCAGAATAGGACAGGCAAAAACAACATTAGGAAAAAGGAAAAATATATTGTGTAATATGACCTTGCCATTAGAGGTGAGAAAGAGAGTTCTGCAGTGATGTATAACCACTATACTAACATATGGGTGCGAGTCTTGGACAATAAACAAACTGGAAAGTGGAAAATTAGATGCAACAGAGATGTGGTTTTATAGAAGAATGCTAAGAATACCATGGACTGCTAGAAAAACTAATATGACAATCAATACAAGGTAACTGCGTGAAACGTAACAACAATTAGACTTACGTAAAACACAGGTTTATATATCGTCTCAATGGGACACCATAGACTATATCTAACACTAGTGGGTAATGATGGGCAATGATGAGCACATAAAAAATCATAAAAATTACAATACACAAATCATATTCAACGTTTCAACCAAAAGGTCTTTATCAAGACACAAACATAACATTAAAAGACGACGAATAGAAAAATTATTACAACGTCCAACGGAAATATGGAAATGATATGCCGGAAGGTCAGAAAGTACATAAAAACGTAAATATATGTGGAAACGAAACGAACAAAAAGATGAGTAAATGACGGAACAAAATGAATAAAGACAAAGACCACACCAAACCAGTACTAGACATAAGAGTGGTCGGAATTGAGTCCAAAAGGCTTGAGTGTACCCATTTCGAAAATGAGACGATTTTCTAGAGCATACCTAGATCTATCATCGGTGGTGCAAGATCTGATGGCGGTGACCTGAATATCCAAAGCACCATGATGACCATCGCCGTTGAAGTGTATGGCCACAGGAGTGGGTGTTCTGTGCTTGATGGCATGAAGATGGTTACAGAAGCGATCGCTCAATCGTAGGCCGGTTTCCCGATGTACTGTTTGCCACAGCGTTTACATATGATCACGTAAATTACATTACGGGATTCACATGTAAAGGCCTCATCGATGGAGAAAGTGGCCTTGGGAAATGAAATGGAGCGCATCTGAACCACATAAGGACATGTAAAGCAACGAACAGTGCCAAAATGGTCAGGAACAGAAGACTTAAGGTGGCTATGAACCAAGATGTCCCTCAGATTTCTATCACGCCTATAAGCCACCAGAGGTAAGTCATGGAAAGCGTCATGGGTGTCAGGATCAGACTGGAGAAGAGAATAATGTTTGAGCATGATGCGTCGAACAGAAGAGATATGGGGATGAAAGGTAAGAACAAGTTTAACCCTATCAGAGGAGGAGGAAGAACCCTGAGAGTTAGTCAAGGTATCGAGGCGAGACAAATGGCGCACACGGAGCCAAGCGGAAGAAAGAATGCTGTCAGGGAACGATCGTCTACGGAAAAACTCAATCATCTCAGAGGACTTGTCGAGAAAATCGTCGTAATCGCTACATAAGCGACGCAGGCGAAGAAGCTGGGAGTACGGTAGAGAGTTGCGACAAGCAGGAGGATGAGAAGAAGTGTAGAGAAGAAAGCCATGTGCATCAGTAGGTTTATAGTAAACGGATGTGCTAAGGTAAGGGGGATGAATGGTGACAATGATGTCAATGATGTCAATGATCTTCTGTCAACTTCCTTGACATCATTGTCACCATTCATCCCCCTTACCTTAGCACATCCGTTTACTATAAACCTACTGATGCACATGGCTTTCTTCTCTACACTTCTTCTCATCCTCCTGCTTGTCGCAACTCTCTACCGTACTCCCAGCTTCTTCGCCTGCGTCGCTTATGTAGCGATTACGACGATTTTCTCGACAAGTCCTCTGAGATGATTGAGTTTTTCCGTAGACGATCGTTCCCTGACAGCATTCTTTCTTCCGCTTGGCTCCGTGTGCGCCATTTGTCTCGCCTCGATACCTTGACTAACTCTCAGGGTTCTTCCTCCTCCTCTGATAGGGTTAAACTTGTTCTTACCTTTCATCCCCATATCTCTTCTGTTCGACGCATCATGCTCAAACATTATTCTCTTCTCCAGTCTGATCCTGACACCCGTGACGCTTTCCATGACTTACCTCTGGTGGCTTATAGGCGTGATAGAAATCTGAGGGACATCTTGGTTCATAGCCACCTTAAGTCTTCTGTTCCTGACCATTTTGGCACTGTTCGTTGCTCACGTGTCCATTGCTTTACATGTCCTTATGTGGTTCAGATGCGCTCCATTTCATTTCCCAAGGCCACTTTCTCCATCGATGAGGCCTTTACATGTGAATCCCGTAATGTAATTTACGTGATCATATGTAAACGCTGTGGCAAACAGTACATCGGGGAAACCGGCCTACGATTGAGCGATCGCTTCTGTAACCATCTTCATGCCATCAAGCACAGAACACCCACTCCTGTGGCCATACACTTCAACGGCGATGGTCATCATGGTGCTTTGGATATTCAGGTCACCGCCATCAGATCTTGCACCACCGATGATAGATCTAGGTATGCTCTAGAAAATCGTCTCATTTTCGAAATGGGTACACTCAAGCCTTTTGGACTCAATTCCGACCACTCTTATGTCTAGTACTGGTTTGGTGTGGTCTTTGTCTTTATTCATTTTGTTCCGTCATTTACTCATCTTTTTGTTCGTTTCGTTTCCACATATATTTACGTTTTTATGTACTTTCTGACCTTCCGGCATATCATTTCCATATTTCCGTTGGACGTTGTAATAATTTTTCTATTCGTCGTCTTTTAATGTTATGTTTGTGTCTTGATAAAGACCTTTTGGTTGAAATGTTGAATATGATTTGTGTATTGTAATTTTTATGATTTTTTATGTGCTCATCATTGCCCATCATTACCCACTAGTGTTAGATATAGTCTATGGTGTTCCATTGAGACGATATATAAACCTGTGTTTTACGTAAGTCTAATAGAAAAACTAATGTAGAGGTGTTAAAAGAGTCAAATGCAAAACGGACCTTAATCAACAATATAAGAAAAAGGAAAATCTTTTTTTGGTCACTTCATGAGACAGGCAGGTTTGGAGAACATAGTCACAACAGGCAAAATTGAAGGCAACAGAGAGCGACAACGTGAGAAAATATTAGACAGTTTGACAATCTGGCTCGGCAAAGAAACAACAACAACTTTGATACATAATACTGTGGACAGAGAGCTGTGGAGAGCCATGACCGCCTACTCCAGCCGTCATGGCACCTGATGATGATGTTGACAAAACTAATATCTTTTATCAATCATTACATGACTGTGCAGCCCAGAGCGGAGTCACAGAAACAGATACAGTCCCTCTTCCTGTGTTCTTTTCTGAGATAGTGTGCATCAGCTTATAACCAATCAATCATTATATGACTCATATTTATTACAATTCTACTGTTGTGTCATCAATCAACTTCCACTTTAACTGTTGTGTCATCAATCAACTTCCACTTTAACTGTTGTGTCATCAATCAACTTCCACTTTAACTGTTATGTCATCAATCAGCTTCCATTTTAACTGTTGTCATCAATCAGCTTCCACTTTAACTGTTGTGTCATCAATCAGCTTCCACTTTAACTGTTATGTCACCAATCAGCTTCCATTTTAACTGTTGTCATCAATCAGCTTCCACTTTAACTGCTATGTCATCAATCAACTTCAACTTTTAACTGCTATGTCATCAATCAGCTTCAACTTTAACTGTTGTGTCATCAATTAGCTTCCACTTTAACTGTTGTGTCATCAATCAGCTTCCACTTTAACTGTTATGTCACCAATCAGCTTCCATTTTAACTGTTGTCATCAATCAGCTTCAACTTTAACTGTTGTGTCATCAATCAGCTTTGCTGTCACATTTATTACTTATAACTTTACTACTGTTTCATGAATAATCATAATTGATGCACATGTACTGACATCTTACATATTCTGTTCACATGTTTGTTGCTGCTGGCTCTTTTAATGACCTACAACTCATGGGAAATAATAGTATGTAAGTATCTATGAAATATTTTATAGTAGGGTTGGAAAAATATGGCCTACGGGCCAAAATTAACCTTTCACGCTATTTTTAATAGCATGTTAAAACTATTTATAATGAGGGTCTACTGTATGTGCCTTTGAGTTAACAAACTATAAAATCAAATACAGGTATCACTGCCGTGCTGTTTACCACGAGGCTAAATAATCATAACGTGAAAATGATTATCTCAAATCTTTGCTTATGTGAGTCGTTTAAAATTGATGCTTGCGGAGATGTTGACTGTTGGCACATTTTATAAGAATAGGAGGCGGCAAAAAAAATTGTCTTCGATAAGAATAAGTTTTGTGATCAAAGAAAATAAAAAAAAGGAATTAAGATCTCCTCTCAAGTGCCTTATTTGAGTGTGGAGAAATGTAAGCATGTCCAGTCTTTGATACTATCAATCCATACTATCCTTTGTCCTCTTCTATATAGTATATAATAATCACAATGCCAGAGAATATCAGACACAGAGAAAATATCTTCTGTTGCATAACGTTGGCACTTAACTGGCTGGAATCGCAAGCCTATTTCCATGTGTGCATACTAAGTGACTCACTGAATATGATCTTAAAAGTCAAAACAGGCGATGTATGTAAGGAATAGGTTGAGTCATTAGAGAGAGCATCACTACAAAAACTCACGCTTATTTTTGTTGCCGGACACGCAGATATTTTGATGATTTTGAGATGATTTTGAGATGAATCAATATTAAAACATGAGTCAATATTGGATGTGAGGATGGGCGTGGCCCGTATAGAACCCCTGACAAAGATTTTGAAATGAGCAGTGAACCAGGATAGAATCGGAACCATCAGCTGTTATACCCTGAGAGATTTACTGAAGCGGAGATCTGAGCACCTATGGATGTCTCTGGTGTGCGAATAGGATTATCAACATAACTAATACCTAACTTCTGATGCTGATAAATTGTTCCGTGCTCAATGTACTAAGACCCCCCCCCCCCTGATAGGGGGAGGGGTCTGAATGCATTTTACGCAGATTGATGGATGTGGTGGTTTGGTTTATCATCTTTATCAAAAGTTCTATTCAATAAATAATGTATGGTTTGTTCCATTAAAAATGTGGCCACTGCTCCCCATAATGAACCATTATTTTTTATCATTTACATTTATTATCTGTACTTGTTCATTACATTTTTAGTAAATGTAACCTTGCATTACTTATCCCTATATTATCACTGATTATAGTTTACTATTGTTATTTACTATTACTATTTAATTTAATGCAATGTTTTTGATGAATCTTATTCCCATAACTGGTACACATGACTGAATAGACCTATACTGAAATGTTTCAGACAGCTCTACACTGGGCTGCTAAAAGCGGAAAAATAGAAGTGGTCAAGCTGGTAGCTAATAAGCCTGGTGTTAATGTGGATCAGAGATCTGTAAGTAATTTTTGGATGATCATTTTGTGATTTGTGTGAAGTGTTACCATGGATGAAGAGAGATAAAAGGCATTAACTTCACCTAACAGATTAATCGAAGGGTGAATAAAAGAGATGAGGTGTCTACAGAGTTTTCTGAACAATACACTAAAGCTGTTGGTTAAGCCATTCTATTCGCCTTGTGCACAACAGGTTACTAGTTCGAGTCCGACTCATGATGTCTTGTTTGCCAAGGGAATTTTGTTCACAGATCTCCAGGGATTATTATTTGAAGTTTCAGAGTTTACGTGTTATGAGTGGTACTCTCGGCAAGTGGCTTGCCCTTTGCTGAGACGGATTCTGGATTACTTATGTCGGAAACCCAAGTACAATGAAGTCGGTTCCCCATACATTTTTAACCCTTTTCAAATGAAATAATATTAATGAGAACAACCTATATTACCAGCTTGAAAGGGGAGTAAAAAACAGTAACACTGCCAGCTGTGTCTTAAGAGACAAAATATTGGAATTTTATTTGCCAAAGAGACTGTCATCATCATCATCATCATCATCATGTGCCATCTCTGCAACGAAGGAGGATATGCATGGGTTTAACTATACCAAACCATGATCTCCACTTTGATAAAGCCTTCTGAAATGACATGTCGTTCACTACAATAAATTTCCAGTGGAATTCTGAGAATGAATGTTGAAGATAGAAGAAGATATTCACTTTGTGCCATGTGTATAGATTTATATAACTATTAGGTTTTTGTTTGCAAGTAGTTCCTACCTACATATTTTATGATTAATGAAAATATTATATTTTTTAAATATTATATCAATAATTAATTTAAATATTCATTTTTTTAGAGTTAGTGTTAAGGTTAGAAATACATCTAGTATTCAATGTCCTCTAAGTGTCCAGATCATGCACCTAGTATTCAATGTCCTCTAAGTGTCCAGATCATACACCTAGTATTCAATGTCCTCTAAGTGTCCAGATCATGCACCTAGTATTCAATGTCCTCTAAGTGTCCAGATCATGCACATAGTATTAAATGTCCTACCTGTCTCCTGATCATGCACCTAGTATTCAATGTCCTCCCTGTCTCCTGATCATGCACCTAATATTCAATGTCCTCCCTGTCTCCTGATCATATACCTAGTATTCAATGTCCTCCATGTGTCCAGATCATACACCTAGTATTCAATGTCCTCCATGTGTCCAGATCATACACCTAGTATTCAATGTCCTCCATGTGTCCAGATCATATACCTAGTATTCAATGTCCTCCATGTGTCCAGATCATATACCTAGTATTCAATGTCCTCCATGTGTCCAGATCATATACCTAGTATTCAATGTCCTCCATGTGTCCAGATTTTACACCTAGTATTAAATGTCCTCCATGTGTCCAGATCATATACCTAGTACTCAATGGGCTCCCTGTCTCCTGATCATGCACCTAGTATTCAATGTCCTCCATGTGTCCAGATCATACACCTAGTAATCAATGGGCTCCCTGTCTTCTGATCATACACCTAGTATTCAATGTCCTCCATGTGTCCAGAATTAAATTTAAGGCTGAAGATGAAAAAGACAAAAATAATGGCAACTGACAAAACTAAATTAAGACCCAAAATTAATATTGAGAACTGCAATTTGAAAGAAGTGACACATTTTGAATATTTAGGAACTAATATAAACAATGCGGGGGGACTGCGCAGTTGAGATCAAGAGAAGAACGGCAATGGCGCTGGCAAAATTAAAACAGATAAAGAAACTATGGCAAGGTACTAACATAAGAACCAAATTGTGTTTACTACGAACATGTGTATTTCCTGTGGCGACATATGAATGTGAAGCATGGACACTAAATAAAACAGTGACCAAGAGAATAACATCATTTGGATTAAAGTGTTATAGAAGAGTTTTGAGAATACAATGGACAGCGGAGAAAACAAACCAGGAGGTGTTACAAACAATTAACGTCCAGGAAGGCTAGCTTCTGAACACTATATTAAAGAAAAAGCTAGTTTTTTTCCGGTCATATTAAGAGGCACGATGGCATGGAGAGAGTGTTAATGGAGAGGATGATAGAAGGCAACAGGGGCAAAGGCAGATTAAGACACCGTTGGACAAAAGACATTAAAGAATGCCTGCGCATGTCACTGGAAGATGCAGGGAAACTTGCTCAAGACCGCGGAGAATTCAAGAGATCCATAGGAAAGACTAAGTTCTGGAATATTAAAGAATATGTCACTTGATGATGATGAAGATGGCTTTTACTTCTGTCAAGGCTATATTTAATATGGAGTGGCAACATTGATGTTAGAATAGCAAATTAAAAGAAATAGATTTACATATAGAAATAGCTTGTTATTTTGTTGATGTAACTGATTCCAATCTTCTTAATCTCCCCATGTGATCTATGCCCACACAACTTATAATTACAGCACGTGAGTATATTGGCATGTACATTTATATGTATTCATGCATGCATGACTGTGACCATGTGTGTTTTTGTGTGTGGAAATGAAAGATACATTTCAAGCAATCATAATTTACATTTGTGTTAACAAAGAATTTTAATTCAGAACAGAAATGTCTTCCTGCAGACTTCTGCATCATGTCTCCAGTATAAGAACAAATATTTCACACACACAAACATGACAGATCCTGCAAATTTGAATCCAGACACTTAGGGCTCCCATTCATGGGAAATAACTTTAAGCAATGACACAAAACATGCCATTATGTCTGTAATTGTGTGACTGAGCCAAATGGAAAGGGTACTATGGAACAGCATCCTTTGCAAGAATAAGAAATTGGCTGCTCAAGGTTGCTTGCAAAATAGAGTACTGATGTTATCAACATCAGGTGCTATGCCGGCTGGCGTATGTGATCATGGCTCTCCACAGCTCTTTGTCTACAGTATTATGTATCAAGATTGTTCTTGTTTCCCTGCCGTGCCATGTTGTGAAACTGTCTAATATTTTCTCTCGTTGTCGCCATCTGTCTCTGTTGCCTTCAATTTTGCCTGTTGTGACTATGTTCTCCAAACCTGCCTGTCTCATGAAGTGGCCAAAAAATGAAAATTGTCTTTTTCTTATATTATTGATTAAGGTCCGTTTTGCATTTGACTCTTCGACACTTCCACATTAGTTTTTCTGGCAGTCCATGGTATTCTTAGCATTCTTCTATAAAACCACATCTCTGTTGCTTCTAATTTCCCACTTTCCAGTTTGTTTATTGTCCAAGATTTGCATCCATATGTTAGTATAGAAGTTATATAGCACTGCAGAACTCTCTCACCTCTAATGACAATGTCATATTACACAATATATTTTTCATTTTTTTTAATGTAGTTTTTGCCTGTCCTATTCTACTTCTTATTTCTGTTGAACTTCTTCCATCTACTGTAATCATGTACCTAAATATCTGAATTGGTGGACCTGTTTTAATACTATATCATTCACCATTATCTTGCAAAGTAGTACTGATGTATTACAATAATTAAAAGAACTCTGCTGTAGGTGTCTGTGGCTATGTCGATAACACAAAACTACAGCAGAAAGGTCAAGCATGCATGACTGTAGCTATCTGTAAGCTTAGTGACCAATGTGTAAATATGAGAACCATTTCTCTAATATAACTGGCTTGCTATATTAGGGATGTGGTTATAGGCGTAAGTATGAGAACCAGTGCTCTAATGTGACTGGCTTGCTATATTAGGGATGTGGTTATAGGCGTAAGTATGAGAACCAATGCTCTAATGTGACTGGCTTGCTATATTAGGGATGTGGTTATAGGCGTAAGTATGAGAACCAGTGCTCTAATGTGACTGGCTTGCTATATTAGGGATGTGGTTACAGGCGTAAACTATTCAGTGGAAGTGATAAAACCAAACGGTAGTTATTTACCACTGCCCATTAGTTGCAGATGCTGAAGTTGGATGTGCTGGGTCATTGACACAAATACAATGGTGACACAATGCATTTATGTTTTCTGAATTAATCCTGCTGAAAATAGTAGGACTATTGTTCTGCTAAAAGAGAGATCACGTGGAAGTTTGAAGGTGGAAAGAAAACATTTTTAATAATCGGATGTAGTAAAATTTAGTACTTATGTAGTACAATAATTAGATATCTCATTTAGTAAAATAATTAGATATATCATTTAGTAAAATAATTAGATATCTCATTTAGTAAAATATTAAGATATCTCATGTAGTAAAATAATTAGATATCTCATTTAGTAAAATAATTAGTTATCGCATTTAGTAAAATAATTAAGATATCTCATTTAGTAAAATAATTAGATATCTCATGTAGTAAAATAATTAGATATCTCATTTAGTAAAATAATTAGATACCTCATTTAGTAAAATAATTAGATACCTCATTTATTAAAATAATTAAGATATCTCATGTAGTAAAATTATTAGATATCTCATTTAGTAAAATAATCAGAACTTTGATTTTATAAAGTAATAGAACATCAGTGTAGTAAAATAGTTGAAGCAGCGGCTCAATGATTCATTGAGATAAAGTTTGTTTCCTAGTTTGGGCATGTTCCATTCCCTCTAGATGTCATTGGACACTTGATTTACTGAATCCAATAATGACAAGTAAGCAAGATCACATTGCGTTGGTTTTTGTACAGAATTAGATGTCAACCCTGATATCTTTCCCAGAATGTAATTCTCTATAAAATAGATCCTTCTGTATTCTGTCATCTTCCATCCTCCTTTGTCCCAGCTAAAAGGAACTAGCTAAGTTTGACATTTCCTGATCATCTACTGACTTGTCAGCTGAGCACGTATGGGTAAAACAATGTGATATGGTGCTAATTCATAACTTATCTTTACCTTACCATTGCTAGCAGTATCAAAATCTAGAACTGTAAGTTATGCTTAATCTTAGTACTTTATTTCCTGATGTATAATCATGACCTTTTAGAACTACTAAGGATACCTTCAGTTAGTTTAGATTAATTACAATAAACATGAACTGATAGTGGAGTGTGGTAGCCCAGTTGATAGCGTGAAACAATAAACATGGACTGATAGTGGAGTGTGGTAGCCCAGTTGATAGTGAAACAATAAACATGGACTGATAGTGGAGTGTGGTAGCCCAGTTGATAGTGAAACAATAAACATGGACTGATAGTGGAGTGTGGTAGCCCAGTTGATAGTGAAACAATAAACATGGACTGATAGTGGAGTGTGGTAGCCCAGTTGATAGTGAAACAATAAACATGGACTGATAGTGGAGTGTGGTAGCCCAGTTGATAGTGAGCTTGTTTTCTATCACCTGGTTACAGCGTGCTAGATTCGAAACCATACCACGGAAAACAAAATAATCCGGGTCGCGATTTCTTGCCTGACACCATCACACCTCCAGTCGACCCAGCTGTAAATGGGTACCTAATGCATGAGTTGGGAAAAAGATGAACACTGCAAGAAATAAAACTGACCACCCCACCCAATAACTGCAGCGGCTTAGTAAATGAAGAGTTATCTTCGTCCTTGATGGCAGGTTGCTTCTCTGGGATATTCCTTTACTTCTGGACTGATGGTAAAAACTTTCCAGGAATCCCTTGATGAGAACAAGCAAACTAATCAATAATCAAGCTGATTAAATTATGCATGGCTGTTTTTGTAATGTGCATAGCCTAAAATATATTAATATATATGCTTATTTTGGCTCTTAATTTCATGTTGCCTTTTGGGATGAAAATTTGATCGCTGCTGTATAGGGGGTAAGTTTTGATTATGACATCAATATACTGATATATACTGATTATATACTGATTATATACTGATTATATACTGATATAATTGTGGACTTAATTGAAATTGAATGTACAGGTTCCTAACCACTGTGGTTGGTATGAGTTTTACTACATGGTCACTGACTGAAATGTTAAACTAAAAAAACAATTGATTTTTATAGCAATGATTATTTGAGTTTTATATCTCTTTGCTTCTACATATCTCTGTAACGCCTGTGTATTGTCGGGGCCCACAGGGAAAGAATAGCAACATTGTTTACCTTCCATGTATGTTATAAGATCAATGAAGGCACAAATTCCTGCCTTCAACTCAAATGAAAAGACATGCAGTAATGACAGATAAATAAATAAATATATCAACTGTGAATTTGCTTGTGTGTTGCCAGGGTCCAGAATAAGAGCAAATAATACTGACACTGTTAACTGACATGCATATTGTAAGAGGTTACTAAGGATGTTTTGGAGTGGATCTGGCTGACCCATCCCATAGAGGGCCAAAGTGACTCAGAAGCGATGCTGAGATGTGTCAGAATGAAAGACGTATATATATCGCGGTTAAGTTGTAAAACATGGCACTACACATTCCGCTCTCTGGACTACATCCTGCTAATCTGCAGGAATTTGAAAACAAATGCAGACAAAGAAGATGTGAGATTTGTGATGTGATTCATTTTTTATTAACAAAAGTCAACAGTACTCAGATTCAGAATCAGAAATTCACAAACAACTCAGTGAATTTAATGAATCAGAAGTTCTAATCTCCTAACTGTAAGCTTAGGAGATGGTAGTGATTGGTTAAAGAAGAGTGAATAAATATTCATTGTGCAGGCAATTAAAGGTCCTCTGAGTGATAATAAATGATTTGGTGGAAAAAGTGAGCACAGAAATGTAAAGAAGATTATTCTAGAATAGGTATAGAATTGTGTGTAGAATACCTCCAGAGATAACAAATCAGATGGTATAGATATTCTACTTGAATGAACCTTAGCAGGTATATGAAAAAAACAGATATTAAAGTCAGCACTGTGTATTGCTAGGACTAAAAAAAACAGCACAAATGGTAAACAATATGACCTGCATTGTATGTTGTCAAAGGAGAATAAGGAGGTTTAGGGAGTTGGATTGGCTGTCCCATCCCATAGAAGGGCCAGAGAAACCCAGATGTCTTGCTGAAGTCGAATGTGTGGGGCTGATGGTGCGGACATTGCTGGTAAGCTGTATTAGGTGTTAAGTGTGATGATTATCTTATTCACACACCAGACATGTCCATAGGTGCTCATTTCAGTAAATGATGTTAATTTGACCTCTTGGTCTTTAAGTGATATTGTTGGCCAAGTTGCCAGCCCACTAAATATGTGATGTTTCAATTGCCACCATCATTGGTGTCAGTGACAAAATAAAATTTCAGTGGTTGAACCATCCACCGTATAAAAATACATCTCCACTTCAGTTGGTTGGTTGGTTGCTGATCCAGCGGTCCAGTGGGCTCATGCCCTTTGACCTAATGCCATTGTGTGATATATGCATGTGTTTGTGAGTTGTTGTTTTGTTCCATATAATGTGTTCCATTTATCTGGCCCTGGAGGGAGAAGCATTTTCCTGATGTCATCCAGCGCTGGACATTCAAAAAGGTGGTGGTCAACAGTTTCATATGGATGAGTGCACAGCCAGCACCCTGGAGTGTGTTGTGGTTGTATTCTGTTCAGGTGATTGTTAAGCTGTACATGTTGTGTGCGCAGTCGGAATATGATACTCTGGTCTTTTCTTTCCAGGAGGTTGATATTGTCTTTAGGATTTGGGCTGGTCATATATTTATAGATTTCCCTCCCAGTGTTTCCCATGGCCCATCTGTTCATCCAATTTTCTTTGTTCACAGATTTCAGAATCATTTTAACTGTGTGCATTGTTGTTTCTGTATAAGGCTGTTCTTGTTGTGCTCCCCTCTTTGCTAGTCTGTCTGCCTTATCATTACCGGGTGTGTCTGAGTGTCCAGGAATCCACTGCATAACAATGTTGACATCATAAGATGTGAGCCGCTGGTTTGCATGGTGGTATATTTCAGCTAGCTCGGGTTTAAAATGTCCATCACATTCCAATGCTTGGAGAGCAGACATAGAGTCTGTAAAAATAACAATGTTTTGGACTTTTGATGGGAAGGCATCAAATATGGTCATCAGGTGGTACAAGGCAATTTCTAGTGCTGTTATTTCAGCTTCATAGTTAGAACATATCTCCCGACAGGCATCAAACAACTGATCAGATGTTTTGTCTGGATATTCTATATAGACATCATAACCTGCTTTGATGATGGCTTTGAAGGCAGATCCATCAGTATAGACATGAATCCATTGCTCTGGGTAGGTGTCTATTGCTCCACTTCAGTAAATCTCAGGGTTTAGCTGCTAAAGGTTCCTGTTCTATGTTGGTTACAAGCAAAATTGTAAAATCATGACATAGCACATTTTTTTTCTCCTTGTTATATCCTGCTAATCTGCAGGAGTTTGAGAACAATCGGAAAAGAATAATTTAAGAAGATATTGCATAGTTTGAAGATGTTTTGTTGTTCTACTACTTTGATATGTGTTTACAGGGTTACACTGCACTTCACCTGGCGGCAATACATGGCCATGATCACATTATTGAGTTACTGGTACAAGCATATAGTAAGTGCATTAGTAAATGTAGCGCTAGTTTAGTTTAGTTTTATGAAGGCAAGAATAATGTGCCTAGTAATTCTATTTTGGCATATTCAAACTGTGTATGATCAGAACATGCGTAGTTCCAGTGGCATTATACGGTTGTGAGGCATGGACATTAAATAAAACAATAGCAAAGAGAATTGCTGCTTTCAAAATGAGATGCTACAGAAGAATTTTACGTATACCATGGACAGCTAAAAAGACAAATCAAGAAGTGTTAAGATCAATAAATGTCGAAGAGGGCTGGCTCCTTAACATCTTAACAAGAAAGTTGTGTTTTTTGGGCATATAAAGAGACAAAAGCATGGAAAGATTAATAGCTGGCGGCAGAGTAACGGCAACAGGGGAAGAGGCCACCCAAGACCACGATAGTGCAGTGATATATCAGATTGTTTAAACATATCTCTAGCTGTGGCAAGTCAGCTCGCTCAGAATTGCGGAGTGTTCAGAGAATCCATAAGGAAGACCTTGTTCTGGAAAGAATATGTCACATGATGATGATTAGTCAATGTAGCGCTAGTTTAGTTTAGTTTTATGAATTAATATTGATGAATTCTGGAAAAATCAATAGGGGCTTGGCCTCTGCAAGCACAGGAGCATGCATGCTGATGATTCATGTAGCTCACTGGTTACAAACACACCTTAGATGATCTTTCATTTGGCATATTCTGCTTGTCAGGGTGGTAATTCCAAATTAAGTCAGTATTTCACACTAGCACTAATCTGTCCATATATGTACACGGACAGCGTACGGAAGGTTTGAGGATCTCACCAGTCATCCATTCGATTAAGCACTATGCAGTGGCAAAGTAGATGACATAATATAGTGAGGCTTTCCTGTTGTGTGGAAGCTGTGTAACACTTCATCTATATATTTAGAGAACAGGGTGAGTCATTCATGCAAAGAATTAAACTCTATTGGAGAAAGAGCTAAATAAACAGTGTTTGAGATGGATACACCTGTCTGACTTACATGCAGAAAACCAGTAAAAGGCATTGTCTGTAACCCACTGGGCAAGAGGGAGAACATGAAAAACCTGCAAAGAATTAGATGTAGATTCACACACAGAGGTTATGGAGAATATGGAAAGAGTTTTAAGCAAAAGTTAAAAGATAGGACAAGATGGTAGAGGTTTGTTGAGGACTTGTGCTCCGCAGCGAGCTAAAAGGTGTATAGATAAATAGTAAAGTCTACATGTATTCTTCAGTTATTCTGGATGATTGCAATGGAGGGTTTGTTGTAGCCAGTGCTAGTGTACATCTTTCAGAGATTAAATCGTCATGACTTTGTGGGTACCCCAATATACACCGTTATTTCTTTATGGGTACCCCAATACACAACAATATGCTTCTTCAATAATAATAAGAAAATGATGGATGTATATCACATGTACTTAGAATGAGTGAAAATAGACTGCCATTACAAGCATTAAAATGAGTACCAGATGGCAAAAGAAAAGGAGGACGACCAAGAGAGACTCTTCGCAGAACAACTATCAAAGAAGGTATGACTAAGAGTCTAAAAAACTTGCAAGAATCACACACAGTAGCATCACATCGCTGGAATTATTTTTGCTGTTTTTTGCTCCCAATTTTCAGCTCATGTAACACCTAAGCACTTTCTTTGTCTAAACTAATAATTTATTCAGTGCTTTTTTATTTTCTTAATTTGTTGAATCATCGCAGTGTTTATTTATACAAACCAAGAATTTATTATTTCGTACACAACCAATACAACTTAACAATATTTCTTTCAACAGAGGCAGACCCACACTTACGAGACTACAGCGGGAAAAAAGCAAAACAGTACTTGAAGAACTCTGCATCTTCAAAAGCACAACGTAAGCGAATTACAACTTCATATAATACCTCGTATGATGCCACACACATACATTTTATTAATTCACACAGTGCACAGCTGAAAAGAAAATCTGGCACATTTTTGTCTATTTCTGACCCAATACCAATAGAAAGTTCAAGTAATGCATAAGGGACAGGGAATATACACGGACCTGTGTTGATACTGAAACACATACAATTGATTTAGTTATCTAATAGTATTTGTAGTTCATAATTAATGTATGTTTTTTTTTATTGTGTTAGTTTGTTTCCGTGTATAAAAGGGTATACAAGGTATTATATAATAATCATATTAAATTATTTGGTATAGAAATGTTGTGGATATTGAAACAGCATAATTGTAGCATTTTGTGTTAATATAACTCACTTGTCAGCTCAGTGGCAGAGTAGTTAGTGGAGATGTCTCACTGTGGTTATGGTTCGATAGCCGATCAACCACACTATATAGAGGAATCTCATTATAACAACTTGGTCTATCCCAACAAAATATGTATGTAATAACAGAAATTCACTATGTACAGAACAAATAATATAGAATAAATATAATTGGGAATTTTGAAAAAGTGTTGTTATATAGGACAATTTGTTATAAAATGATGCACTATACAGAGATTCTGCTGTATAAACAATGCGGTGGAATGTAGCAGCACTGCTTTAAAATTCAATAAGAGATGAATAGTATAACTCTGTACTAGATATGCTTTACAGTTCTATACAGGAACGCTTAAACTATTATTATTCATGTAATTTACCTCTTTATGTCCTCTGAGCCGATAATAACTACTTTTTGAAGACCCACTATGCCGAAAAGCTGCTCAAATCTACATTATAATATGAATTTACTATCAAGTTCGGCATAGCAGGAAAACCTTATGAAGACAGAATATGAACATTTAAACAGTCGTGGAACAGCATAATATGAACAATTTGTATTAATTCAACCTATTTATTGCAATCCTTTTCATAAGTCATGTTTTTTGCAAACCAGTAAAAGTATCACATTCTGGAAATGTTAGATCTACCACCATTTTTATTTATATTTATGTTTCTCTACAAATTTTGTGATATTTAATTTGTAAATATAATATTTTATTTGTTCTCACATGTCAGATCTAATTTTAAATTCATATTTTAAGTAAATATTGAAAAAACGTTTTCAATGGGTTAAATAGCAGTCTTACATTTTAACCCATTTTATATTTTTTAATATTTACTAACTATGTGGTGAACAGATTTAATGCAGTTTCCTGATCACTCAATCTTTGCACATGTGAGTTCTGTGTGGAAAACTGGTGGGAGATATGTGGAACCTATTAGTGAACCTAAATCTGCTCATGTGAACAATGATTTGCATCTGGTACCAAGTGTACATTGTTATATTATAAATCTATATTTTCTTGTGTGCCATTTTTCACATTCTGCAACATAATAACATGAATTGAGAATCTTCAGGACCTTCCCTGGATATTAGATCCTTGTTTTGAGTATTCCTAAAGGTACATCAGCTTTGGTTCTCATTTAAATTAGAAAAAGTGGACAGCACCTTCTCGGAAACTTTTCATATATGAAAGATAAATATATCTAGCGATCTATTTATGTTCCTTCAGATGTGAACAAGGTACATAGGGCAGAAAGGTATCTGAGCTCTCCAGTTTGGACGGTGTAATGCTACTATATGTAATATAAATATGTACTGTAAGTATCTATTCTCTCAAGGAATTATCGTTTCCTGCACACAATTTCTATTAATGAAATCTGATTTTCATGTCATAAATTGATGTTGGGATCCATGTGTGAACTTTCCATTTCGAATTCTGAAATTCAAGCTTAAATTAATTCCTCAATGATGGGCTCTGCACAAATTGTACTATAAAGAGAATATTATTAGACTGTTCTGGAACACATACTTAATCCTTTAGCTATAGCTAGACCTATACTGTCAAGAAAATTACTACAGCAAAAAATGCTGGTTGATGACTACATTCTGAATAGCGTATGCTACCAATTTGTTCTTCCATATGCACAATTGACTAGCACCTTATTTGCATCTGTAGATGTATATGCAGACAGCTCTTCTAAAAATAATTTGAAAAGAGCATTGTTCTATCCATCATGAATTATGACCACTTTCTGCATATTTAAAAAAATTAATTTTCTTGTTTAATGATTCGGTGACCCTGTAGTTTACAATAGTTTTTTACCTGCTATTTATATCTTCTGTTGCAGACTGCCTGCCTAAATCTAATTTAAAAAATAGTTAAATAACAGTTTACAAGGAGCAAAAATAAGATAGGAGTTAATTAAAAGGTCTTTATCAAGATAATACACACTCACTAACTTGTATTGAAGAAAAGTGTTACTTTTCTCTTGTATTGTTTACTCTATTCTCGTTTCTGATAATTTGATGTGAACTACATAATTCCACATTTCTGACCTCTTTGTTGCTTCAAGTCTGTGCCTACCCTATTTTAATAAAGACCTTTTGGTCAAAAAGTAAATTCTTTATCTTACTTTTACTTCTTGTAAAATGTTATTTAACATATTTTATATTGTTTAAATTATGTATTACCATATGTTTTACAGTTTTACGGAAATCTCCCATTGATTTAATTTCTCTACCTATATCTATTACTGTGTCTATATATTAATATATATAATATATTAAATAGTCAAGACAAAAGTGACCAGGGTGTAAATCGAGCTGTGTCACTAGGCTCTGACAACATTTGAAATAACTATTTCCTCTATAGAATATGTTTGAATAATATTTTTATATTTATGTGTGCGTTTATGTGGGTGAGTAGAGGGCGGGTGGATACCTTATGATGTTACTTATACTTCTTTTCTTTTCGCTTTATATCCCTTTATATCCCAGGGTTAGAAGAGTTCTTTGGAGACTGTCTTTTTGTATGCTTCATATGTGTTTGTTTTCGTTTATTATATTATTTATATATTTGTGTGTATATATATATATATATATATATATATATATATATATATATATATATATATATATATATATATATATATATATATATATATATATATATATATATATATATATATATATATATATATATATATATACATACATATACTGTCTATATACAATTTCTATATATAACTCAAAATTGACTGCAATTTAATGGCAACATTTCTCACTCTATATTATCTGTTACTTTGTCACTGTTATTATGAATTGATATCAGTTTATTTTTTTTTAATGCTTTGTAACTACCGACCGTCATGTTTTAATATGTCACTGGGCATCTGAAAGGTGTAATGATAATTATATTTAACAAGTGAGCAACAAGAACTATTAGGACTATCATACACTTTTGACATTTGCTGTGAGAGACCTAGCACATATAGGTTTGACCAGAGTGTAATAATGTCGGCTCATAACCATTAACCACTAGATATGCATTTTTACATATAATTTATTTGTTACGTTTTATATCTTAGCCCAGTATACCACTGCATCATAGCTTATGTTGTAGAGAAATCATATTCCTCAATATAATTGTTAATTTTTCTGGTCACTCTTTCCATCTGCATTTATAATTACCCCAGTGCTATGTATGTGTAATGTATTCATATGTTTCCCAAGAATTGTTTCCATTGGTAATTTTTACCATTGTGTAACATCTGCCGCAAGCTTTGCATTCATTCGCAAATCCCTTGAAACTAAGAAAGTGTTATCAGACATTCAGCCTTTGATCCAAATTCAGTATTTCCATTCTCTAGCAAATTTGTATTATTTTTCAATTGCTACTATTTCATTATTAAATATAGAAAACAGCTATTATTCTTTTATGTCTATTTTACATCATATACAAATGTAAAAAAAAAATCATTTTTTGGGGGCAAAGCGACACAGGCAACAAGGTGAAACAAATAAGTATGAAATCAACATAGAATTAACAAAAACTACAAAATAACTGCTTCACTGCATGTCTTCACATAGTCAGTCACATTGTGTGAACATAGAACATATAGACTAGGTCTATTTATATTTATGTAAATTTAATATGAAAAAATTCAAATATGAAATACACACCATTAATATAAAGAATGGATTGCTTAGATCTATTTTGATCATGCATCTGTGGCTAGTAGAGATTGGTGCATCTATGACTAGTGACGTTTGTTCATCTATGATCTGCGGAGATCCTGCATCTATGACCAGCAGAGATCCTGCACTCTATGACCAGCAGAGATCCTGCATCTATGACCAGCAGAGATCCTGCATCTATGACCAGCAGAGATCATGCATCTATGACCAGCAGAGATCCTGCATCTATGACCAGCAGAAATCGTGCATCTATGACTGGTGACGTTTGTTCATCTATGATCTGCGGAGACCCTGCATCTATGACCAGCAGAGATCGTGCATCTATGACCAGCAGAAATCGTGCATCTATGACTGGTGACGTTTGTTCATCTATGATCTGCGGAGACCCTGCATCTATGACCAGCAGAGATCGTGCATCTATGACCAGCAGAAATCGTGCGGAATTCTTAGAGATAAATTATGTCTATTCATAAAATCTGTAGCCCAATCTCTTCCAGTTAATTTCGATACCAGTGAGAAAGTATTTTCTCTTTCTTCAGTTTGTAATTGCTAGAAAGAAACATAGCAAAATATTTGTTTAATTACAAATTTCATGGAAAAAAAAACCCAAACAGCCTGACAAGGTAATTTGTTTAACATGTAACAGCCCAGCTAAAAATAATGCATATTTCCTCTATCATCTAGCCATTTATTATGATTTCTGGTTTTCTGCACGTGTTTACTTTTTTTCCCCCGATACCTTTTTTATTTATTGAGTTATTTATTTCAAATTCGGAGACAATAGAAATAAATAGATGCTGGATATGATTTGAAGGTGTTATTTGCTTGTGTGTTCCAGTGCAAAGAATAAATCACATGGAAGAAATATATACACCCAGTGTAAATAATATAAATTTTAATTTCTCCATCTAAAACAATAAAGCAGAAAATGTGTAACTTGAAGAAAGTTAAACAGCTACTGAAGGACATTTATTTGGTGTATAACATCAAACAGACCTTGTGCTTCTGGTGTTTGGGCATGAAAACCTGACAGGATGTGGCAAAATATTTACAAAGCACAGCGTTGTACAATGTTAAACATGTACCAATTGCCAATTTTGGGTTACTAATTGTTGCTTTGCTTCATAGTGATTTAGTCTTACCTTCTACCGTGAGGTGTGTCAGCTTGGAAGATAGAACCTCAGTATTTGCTGGCTGTTTTTTTTCCAGGTTCTGATGCACTCCAATTCATGGCCCGTAAAATCTTTCGAATGTGATCCTCCCATCTAAAGTCTGGGTCTTTCCTGGGGTTTATATTCATGACTCGTTGATTCTATGTATATAAGTTAGAGGTTGGGGGGGGGAGGAGTATTAAACCCCCTCCCCTGCCCCTTAGGTAAGTAATCATTACATGACATTTAGTACTAGGAAGCAACCAATTTGGGGAGACCACCACCAATCCAGCTGTAATAGTTTCCCCCACAAAAAAATGTCACCAAAAATCTCATGAAAAGTAAAGAATTACCCAGGAAAATGAGGCAAATTAGTTCCAACTAAAAATTAGTTGTGGTTTGATGGGCAGTGTAGGTCATGCCATTTTGTAGTTCTGGTAAGATTAATTAAATGTGTATGTAGTGGCTAAAAAAAAATACAACATAAAAATATTGACCCATACCGGGACATTATTCAATGAATTAGTTTGACTATAATTTACCCTGTCTGGCTCTGTGGCAGTACGGTACAGAGCACATTTGTAATGCTCAATGTACTGAATCCCGCCACAGGCAATTATGCATCCGGACTGTTCAGAAAGCAACAGAAAACTACTTAACTTATTTATATTGCCTAGAAAACTACTACAGCCAAAAAAGTGCTGAGTTGATGGCTACATCCTCAGTAGGATACACTATCAATAATCTACCCTATGACTATTTTATTGTTTTATTGTTGTCTTTTGTAAGACTTAAACTTTGTGTTGTCCTTGTCTCCTGTCATTGGTAATCTATTCTACTATAGTCTACCTTAAAAAAGAAAATTGTGTTGTTATCACTCTAGTCCAACTTAACATTGCATTTATTATCTCGTCATAAATGCATTTAATGCATAATTTATATTTTCATTGTTTTATTGATCACTTTTTAAAATCATTTATATTTTACGTAGCAATAATTTTTCTCTTTAATTTGTATGTAATCCCTATAGAAAATAATTCAGCAACTGATATTTAATTACAATTATTTCTTGAGGGGGAAGGAGTAGAAGTGAGTAAAAAAATCCTGAATTTACAACTTCAAGGGTTAGTCGAAGCATATTTTTGTACAATTATCAAAATAGAAAAGGACAGAAGTGTTTGGAGCACTTTTATGTTGATGTGGCACCCCTGTAACCCAACAGGGACTATAGGTCTTATTATAGTATAATTATTTAATTAAAGTACAATTAATTTGTATAATTAATCTATATATATGACAACATCATTTTAACCTTTTTTTTTGGACATTTATATATTTTAAATATAAGGTATTTAATACTTCAATTATGGTACATTTAGATTGTTGTTTTAATGTTCCACATTAGGGATCAAGCCAACAATAGAATACATACAGAAACAACAAGTTAAATGGTACGGCCACATAACCAGACAGAAAGAGCAAAGTATTATCCCAAAAAACACTAAACAAACGATACAAAAACAGGAGACCTATTGGACGCCCTCGTAAAAGGTGGATAGATAGTGTATTAGAGACACTCGGAAATATAACAAGCAGAGGAGGCAAATAGAAGGGCAAAAGACCGTACACTCACTCTCCCTCAACACCGAAAGGTACATGAGGACAGAAAGAAGAAGAAGAAGAATGTTCCACATATAAATATCCACCCGTCTTCAGTGGATGAATGGCTAGTAAAACAGTTAATAGTCTCAGCTTGTGCAAACGTATTTGTGGTTTGAGTGATACAGTGTACAATCCCTGAACAACAATATAATAGGGAAGCTGTGTAGTGCAGTGGTTAGCACAGTGGCTTCGCATATGAGTGATCCTGATTTAATTCCCTAATTGAGGCAGAAATGTTTTTCGAGACCGCAACGGCTCCCGGGTCAACCCAGCCCCAAATTGGGTACTGGATGTCCAGGAAGTAAACATCAAGATTGCTAACATCTCACGCCCGTGTGTTGTCGGGGCCTGAATGGGGAGCAAAGAATAGCAACACTGTTTACCTTCCATGCATGTCGTACGAGGCGACTAAGGAGGTTATGGGATGGAGTTGGCTGTCCCATCCCATATAGGGTCAGTGACCCAAAGCCATGCTGAAGTCGGATGTGTCAGGCCGAAAGGCGCAGATATCGCAGCCATGCTGTAAACCATGATACACACGCATTCCGTTCTCCGGACTACATCCTGTTGATCTGCAGGAGTATGAGAACGAACGCAGAAGAAGAAGAAGCTAACATCTCACACCCCTTTATGGCATATGGCAGTTAAATGCTATGGGTTAACTAAATTTTACAATAAACTTGTCCAGACAAATGAAATATTTATATAATAATAAACTAATAAACATGTGCTATATACAATAAAGAATAAACATTCGCTATATACAATAAAGAATAAACATTCGCTATATACAATAAAGAATAAACTAATTGGGGGTTTTGAAAAGTATTAAATAGAGAATTGTGTTATAAATGTATGCACTTTATAGGATTTCTCTGTACCAGCAAAGTAAATTATTGCTTTTGTATTTCAACCCCCAGAAATTGTGAGCAATCAAGCTCTTGTAATCTTTTTTTAATGTAATAGGGAGGTTTCTCCAGAGCTTTATTTCTTTCTCAGAAGATTCCAACTCTCTGCAGTGTGCATTGCTTCGAGAAACAGCCTTCTACTGAACAGGGTTGAAAACATATGAAGTGATGTGAGGCTTCAACAAGAAGTCCTGACTATATAGGCATGTCATCTACCTCGGGTTTACTGTTCTCTGATGCTTAGTCTTGTGGGACACTTGTGAGACCTTCTGTATGTAGTTGTATATATTTATATATTAACATCCAGTCATTATTATCATCATCAAGTGCCGTCTCCGCAACGAAGGTTGGCTGCAACGTATCTCCAACATCTCCTGTCTCTTGTCTTGGTGGTGCACTCTGCTAGACTGTAACCTGTCTATCGTGTAATGTTACTCTCCCACTTGTATCTCTGCCTACCTCTTGCTCGCTTCCCTTTGACTTTACCCTCAAGTAAGGTCTTCAATAGGGGTGTCATGTCTTTTAATGTGTCCCAAAGTATTTTATTTGCTGATCTTTATTTCTCTTAGTAGTTCTTTCTTCATATTAAGTGTTTTTAGCACCTCTTTATTTGTTTTCTTCTCTTTCCATGATGTTCTCCCTATTCTTCTATATACCCATATATATGAATTATTATAATTCATCCCAAAACCTACTATGTTAAACAGAATATTCGCCCCATGTGGCAACAGGGGCCTTGGCTCCTAGTCCAGGGTGCAAAGAATAGGGCCACTGTCTTATTTCCAGGCATGTGATGGAGGAGACTAAGAAAAACTGGATGATAGAATGATAATCTATCACCTGTGAACAAATCATCATCACATTTTGTCTTAATTCTTAACTCCTGTCTTCTATCAAATAATCTCCATATATGCAGAAGAGGTGCAGGCAAGTGGATACTGTAATTTTGTCCTTTTGTGGTGGACTCTGAGGTGATGGGAAAAAGGCTAGATGTGCCATCACTGCAGATGGGTCAACAAATCTGAGAGAATTATGTTAAAAGTTGACAAAAAAGTTTGTTCTGGGCTCCTGGCAGGATATTGTAATCCTGGTATATTGTTGGCACACTAAAATGCGCGCCCCCCCCCTGAGGCAACACAGACATCCATAAACCACACTTGCACATCCATACATTTTAGACCTTAAATGAGTTACAGTGTTGCTTTAGTTACACAATCAAGAGAAACCTGTGCTTTTGTCAGAAGATCTATGGACTGTCAACTTCCTGTATATACCTGTAAAATATATACAGTTAAAGGGATTATTTCATCATTATCATCAAACAAATTATAATCTCATACTCACTATATATATATATATATATGCTTTTCTACTGTGATGCCAATTATATGTTTCATTATTGTATTTTTCTATGTCATCTGTACATGACTTAACGTGATATGTCTTGTATTTAGAATCTCTGACATAGTATTATTTGTTATGAGAATGTTCTCCACATGTAAGTATAGTTTTTTTTGTTAAACTATTGAGACAGCTAGAGGGATACAGTATAAGCCTTTTATATTAGCTGGGAATGGCATGCTGGTGGAGAGCACAGCGGAATGGGGTCTTACAATCATGATGGCACAAGTTTAAATCATAGTCACTGGATTTCTCTCTTTTGGAGGCAAAATAAATAGACAAACTGTTATACATTATGTCCACTGCTGTGGTAGAGTGGCCTTTATTTCATCAGTCTACACAATCCTCTCCACTTATTTTAACAAGCAAACATATAACAGTAACATTTGTTTTTTGTGAGCCTCTTTTATATTTCAAGATTATTCTGGAAGTAGAGTCAGACAGGAATGTATCCTCTCACCGTACTGTTCAACATTTATGCAGAAAACATGAAAAATGTTTGTGATGACCCACGTTATGAACAGTTTAAAACGCTTTAATATTAGAGCTCACGAAATCCCAGAAATTAGGTATGCAGATAACACCACACTAGTATCAAGGAGTCCACAGGTTTAGAACAAATGATTGTGTTAGTCCAATATCATAGCGAGACATGAAACCTTTTCCTCAATGCAAAAAATACCAAAATAATGCATGTAAGCAGAGATGAAATTACACCTAAAATAATCATTGACAAAGAGAAACTAGAAAATGTTAACAACTTTGAATATCTAGGATTACCCATCAACTCCACAGGAGATTGTTCTGGAGATAAATAAGAGATTAGCAATGGGCACTACAAAAAAATCACACATGAAAAATCTATAGCAAGGAGAACACAGAAAAACATAGTTACAACTACTAAGAATATACATCTTTCCAGTGGCAACATGGTTGTGAGACGTGGGCAGTGACATCGAAAATGGAAAAGAAATTATCTGCATTTGAAATGAAATTTTATGGAACAGTCCTAAGAATATCATGGACAGAAAAAAGCACTAACGCAGATGTCCACAAAAATCTGAATATAGAAGATTACTGGCTCTTCAAAACTATATAAAAATGCAACCTTAAATATTTTGGATATATAAAAAGACACAAGGTTTGGAAAAAATAATCGGGGAAAGTTCCAGGAAAGAGAACAAGAGGCAGACCATGACTACGATGGACACATGACATTGAAGACCCTCTAAACATGACACTGGAAGAAGCTGGGCAGCTCACACAGAACCATGAGCGAACAGTGAGGACAAAGTTCTGCAAAGGACACATCACATAGAGAGAGAGATTCTGGAAGTTTGCTGTAGAACATTTATGCAGCTGTTCCAACATCAATTAAAAATTTTCCTTTCAATAAACTGTGTGGGGGATTATAAGTGTTATTTTCCTTGCAATAAACTGTGTGGGGGATTATACGTGTTATTTTCCTTGCAATAAACTGTGCTGGGGGATTATAAGTGTTATTTTCCTTGCAATAAACTGTGCTGGGAATTATAAATGTTATAAGAAGAGAATCATCAAGAAAAGATTCACAGAGTTAACTTACATATTCTCATTGCAGTGTTAACTTTCTCTGAAAGATATAGCTCTGAAATGTTTCTGTCATCCGTCAAATATTTGATTATGATGTTTGTTATATATTCGGAGTCAGGGGTAGAAGAGTTTTCTGGAGACGGAGTTTGCCTCCGGGGAAACCCTCATTTTTAATGAGCAACTTGAGTTCTCACTGTCGGATTGCTAATCTGTCATAATTATGTATATATACTTATATATATATCATAGATAAGTGGGTTTCTGTTTTTAACTTTATATTGTAAAAGTGGTTTTCACCTTACATTAGTTTTTATTTATTTTGTTCAATATAAAAATATTGACATGGTTACTTTGTGAGATTGTTCCTATTATCAATACTTTCTCCCCCTTTTAAAACTTTACAATTGTTTTTTAGTTTTGAGATAATAAGGTTTTTATACATTTGTTTCTGGTCATCCTATTATATAACAGTTTTTCCACAGTTAATATAATTCTCTTGAATCAGTTTTCTGCAGTGTGTATTGTTTTACCTGAGTTGCTTCATTCACTCGAGTGATTAGTTAACACTTATTATACAGCAGATCTCTAGAGATGGAAATGCTTTTTGTCACCGTTTTATTTGTGGAAATGGCCCAACACATCCATCTTTGACATAGCTTTCAGTCCGACACACCTGACTTTATTATGATCTATGGACCAATCCAAACAGTCCTTTAGTCACCTCTTATGACATGATGATGATGTTTAAACTACCTAAGAATTAAACTACCTTGCATATCTAGCTTAGGAAGTCCAGAATTATGACATGCTTGACAGGTCACAGTGTACTATTCTTTGCTCTCCTTTAAGACCCTCAATTCACAGTTCTTCTTTAGGTTCTTTAATTCAGTGTTGTATTATCATTTAAAATAAATTTACAATAATTTACATAATTTCTTGTGCCAATGAAGAAATAAATGGTGCAGTTCTCCTTTCAAAGTAATCACCTTCTACATGTTTTCTTCTCTTCTTATTGCATTTTGTACCTAACTTAGCAGGTTGTTTTAGGAGTACAGAACCAGATGCTGTTGGAAGTCACGTCTACGCCAGAGGTCATACCCTTCCAAGACTTGAACACAGTTCGCCACACTCATAATTGCAATTATTTCTATCCATTGTCTTTACTCTGCTTTTGCTGTAAGTCATCACAGGATTGATGAGGATCAGTTTTCGGGCTATGGTATGTTTGGTCACTTGTTATGCAGCAATATTATGACAACCCAGAGCATTGTTAACTCCTTCAATCCACCTTCTTCTTGGTCTTCCTCTGCCTCTATGCTGTTTCATATTCTATACTCGTGCTGCTGGCCAATAATGATTGATTCTCATTAAGTGACTGAACCATTTCCATCTCTGTTTTTAAATATATTGGACAACAGACTAATATATATATATTTATTTATTCCAACAGCTCTTGTAATCTCTTCATTTCTCGGATGATTTCTTTGTATTCTGTTTTATGCTTTTCCTAAACATCTCATTTCACAATCAGTAAGCTTTCTCTGTTGTTCTTTAGGTAGTGTCCATGTCTGACATTGATAGCACAGTGTTGTTATGAAGAATTAATTTATGATTTGCCTTTTGGTTTTCATCAGGATAGATTTGTATTTCAAAATTGGTGTAAGTTTATAATTTGTGCAGCTGGCTTATGTAAATTCCTGTCTCGATCTCTGTGTTCATTATATTGATGTTAAACACTTTACACCTGAGGTGTTTCCATGTTGATAGAGGTGAAAGACAACAATAGGTCAAGCATTTGTGACAGTGGTTAACTCTGAGCTTGGTGACCAGTGGGTTGGTGCAGGAACCAGTCTGTTTTACTGCTGGCCAACTATACTATCAATATGATTAAAGACATGCATTGTTAAGTGGTAAAAATACTGAATATATTAATTAGAAATGCCAAAGTCAGATGTGTATTGCCACTGCTACAAATAAACCGCCAATACAACACATTTCCATTCTCTGGACTACATCCTGCTGGAAATCTTGTAGGACCATTGGCTTTGTCCTGCTATTAGAGAGATCTTATAGGAGTTTGAGAATTAAAGCACAAAAAACCTGAGTTATTGTAGCATATGCTTGTTATCATGTACACACTTCAGAAGCCAGCTCATGAAAGCACAATATGTGACAGTATCTGGAATCTTTATATAACATATTTTCACATAAATCTCTTTTAAATCTGAAATCATTTTTAGGTTTGTGGAGGATAGTCCTTTCTCATGTGTATCAATGGCTTTTTGTTTTATATACCGTACTTTAACGTATTTCCTTAATTTTTTTAAGTGTTTTTTTTTCTAAAAATCCCACTGGGTCTCTTTTGTGGCAGGACAGCGACTCCACTTTATTCCCAACAGGATCTAGTCCAGAGAATGGGGATATCTGTGTCATGGTTTTGTGTCAATACCCAGACACATCTGACTTCGGCTGCAGTATTTTGTATAAGTTCTGTGATCTGCTTATTCCAATGAATGGGTAAACACCTTAGCGATATTACTTGTGGACAACCTGTTTATTGGCACTGTTCCTACAGAAAGCTGACCTGTTTGATCACCCATCCGAATTGTCATTGTTCCTTGATATTTTTTTGCTACAGTCATGGTCGCTGTGGATTTGATCACAGATGCCCACATTTCATTAATAGTTCTACAGACTAATAAAACAATACATGGTAAGGAAAACATTTAAACCAAGTTGTGCACCAGAAAACCATATTCTAATGTAGAACTGGATTGCGCACCAAAAAATCATAATCTAATGTAGAACTGGACTATGCACAAGAAAATTATCTAATGTAGCACTGGATTGTGCACCAGAAAATTATAATCTAATGTAGCACTGGATTGTGCACCAGAAAATCATAATCTATTGTAGCACTGAATTCTGCACCAGGAAAACGTTACTCTTGTAACTTGTGTATGTTCAAAGTTATCTGACATGTTCTCACAGCAAATTGCTTGTTTAGAGTTTGTCATCATATTAAATAAATTTGGCATTCTCCTATATAATGGACCTGAGTTTGTGCAATTTTTGTTTATGTTATTTATTGCTATAGCTTATGTGTAATTTAATCTACTTCATTAACCTGTCTATACACACAATAGTTGTCTCATTTAACTGACTATTAGGACCAATATTATTTCACTTGTAGGGATTCTGCAGAAATTGACTGTGCAAATGAGTAGTGCAGACTATTTTTCAAATACCAACTCACTTTCACGGAGGCACATCTGTATAATAAAGGAGTTCAAACATGAAATTGCTACTTGGAGATAACAGGAATCATTGGTACTGGCATGCTTCTGTCTACTTAACTATATACGGGAACATGACTCACAGAAATATGACATGTAATATAGTGACAGAAACACCTCACATATTATGCTTTTGTACTGGAATAGTTTGAATACCTCACAATCTTGCATCATTATGTACTATGAAATTTATCATGACATTTATATATGTGTGTGAATAGTGATAGTAGTGAAGAAAGCACATAGAATATACATATATTTTCATCATAGTTGCCAATTGTTGCTAAATATTTCTACTCTTGGCAACTAATGCCATTCTTAAAAAAGTTCAGATCTTCTGAAGTTGTCTTAGTAATCCATACAGTTAGTTAGTGACTGTTAGGGGTGTCTGCAAAAGCTAATGACTGTTAGGGGTGTCTGCAAAAGTTAATGACTTAAGTGTGTCTGTAAAAGTATTTTCCTGTCAGTTAGAGGGAAGGGAAGCACATTTACTTAGAAGGCTTAACTTTAATGCAAATGTAATAGGGTAAAATGCAATAGAAGGATCTAGAAAGATACAGAAAAGTGGATTAAGTGGATTATTGAAGAGCCTGATTTTATATATATATAATATATATATATATATATATATATATATATATATATATATATATATATATAAATATATATATATTATATATATATATATATATATATATATACACACACACACACACACACACACGCTTGCGCACGCACATATCTGTTTCGGTGTTATATATATAGTTATTTCAGTAGATTGTGGTGCTATGTAAAATATAGCTTGTATTTATATGTTTATTTCCATCCTCAAGAATTATGAGCAATGAAGCTCTTGTTTCCTAATGATTGAGGGGGATTTCCATACACAGAAGACTCCCAGCTCTCAGCAGTATGCAATGCTTTGAGAAGAAGCCCTCCTACTCAGAGGTTGTCTATGTGTGTATGTAGCTCCACCATTTTGTATGCAGACAACATCACATGAAAGCCTACCATTTCATGGCACAGTGGAATCCTGTTACAACAACTTGGTCCGGACTGACAAAATATCTATGTAACTTCTGTAATGACAGAAATTCACTATATGCAGTACAAACAATATAGAAAAAAATAATTGGAGATTTTGAAAAGTGTTGTTATATAGGAAAATTTGTTATAAAAGGGATGCACTACAGAGGAATTTCACTTTATCATTGTTGAACACAATTGAGCATACAGCCCATTTAACTGCTTGAACTTCAATAGGCCAGCAGGGTTAGTATATATTGTGGTGTTTTATCAGATATGGTTTGTGGTACTGGGTATTTTGTGAGATATGGTTTGTGGTTTGTGTAATAAAGTTTGTATGTATTGCAATATTTGTGAGAGAAAGTTTGTATAAATACTGATGTGCTTTGAGAAGAAGATCATATATGATGCTATAGACTTGAGAAATATAATGTTCTATAAGACAAACTATCTAAGATTTTTCTGTAAGACAAAATATATAATAAGATGTTCTATAAGACAAACTATTTAGTGGGATGTTCTATAAGACAAACTATTTAGTGGGATGTTCTATAAGACAAACTATTTAGTGGGATGTTTTGTAAGACAAGCTATAAAGTGAATGTTCTAGATGGAAAAATATAGCGTCGTTTTTCCCAATGTGCAGAAGGAGGGACAATTTAATCCAATGTGCAGAAGGAGGAAGGAGGGGACAATTTAATTATTTTATGGGGGCAAATCGAGAATTATCAAAAGGTAAAAAACAAGGCATACAGGTAAAGTAGAAGTAAAAGCAATAGTAGCTTGCAAAGGAATCCATGACTTTTGAATCTATGACTAATGAAGGCAACAAATGAAAATTTGTGTCTAAATGGGGCCAATGTTCAAAAATGGTTGGAAACACTGATATGAATAAGAGGTTCTGTGAGAAAATATATAGAGTAAAATGTTCTGTGAGAAAATATATAGAATAAATATGTGCAGTGACACATACTGTATAGGTTAAGATTTGCTTTGAGATACAGTAAATGTTTAAATACACATTGAGACAAATTTCTCTTATATAGTCACAATTGAACAATGGAGAATTCAACATTAAATACACATTGAGACAAATTTCTCTTATATAGTCACAATTGAACAATGGAGAATTCAACATTAAATACACATTGAGACAAATTTCTCTTATATAGTCACAATTGAACAATGGAGAATTCAACTATAAAAACATGAGAAAATCACTGTACCAGATTCACAGAGAAAAAAATTATTGAAAGGAGGGGATTTACTTGATAAAATATTTCTATTTTGTTTACGAAGGCATTTTTGATAATTTTTTTTAATATTTTTGGACAACTGATTTGTGGAAAGGACATTTATCCTCTTCTTTCACTCATTTTAAGTACTAAATGTGATGCTTTATTTTCCAAAAGCCATCTCATACTATGCGATTGTTGTGTACCAAACAATACAACACTTCAAGAAGATGAATATTTGCTCATTCTTCCCCTGTAAATTTGAAAGCTGTGTGTACTGATGGCTTCCATAGATTGCCGTTAAAAACAATATTTCCGTGGGTTGTAAATTCTTACTCCTGCAGCATAACATACACAATAAAAAGATTAATTTGTGTTGATATTTGATTCTAAACAGATATAATCCATTTGTGGCAGCTGTGTAATCAATTCACACCACATGGATAGTTCACAGTTTAAGAGTATCTGATTATTATATTCCAAGCACGCATATATCTATATAGTTTGTCAGTCACATATATACTTTGAATGATGTATGAAAGTATTCCAATCCAACTTTTAATAATCGCACTATTGAATGTATATATTAAACGTACACATTGGTGCAGAAATTTATGCATATGGAATGTGTAATATATATATATATATGATGCTATTCAATTCTGACTCACACACATAACCTGGACTGTAAAATACGCTTTGTGTTTTGTTCCATATATATATAATATATATATATATATATTTTATACATGCATATTTATACATTGCCCCGACTTCTGTTGTAGTCCACCCAATACTATTTTAGTTTTCTCCCCACCCACAATCTTTATGCTACTGACTGAGAACCGTGAGCCGAAGGTGAGCGGCGAATTCAAATAATTTACATGTTCTTGGGCTTCTAATGTTGTGTCTATCTTGTGATATTGTTGTACATCCTGCGTTGTGTGTATACTAAATTGATTGACAGATGTGAGTGTTGTGTTTAAATTCCCATGAAGTAGATCATAATGTAATAGTTTATAATTTCCCCCCCATTTTTTTAATTGTGTAGAAAATGTGTAAGGAAATTAAAACTTAGTTCTGTAGAAATTCTCGATAAATAAAATAAGCGCTATTAAATTATAAAATATATTGATTCCCTTTGAAAAGAAAAATAATTCAAACATTCTATATATATATATATATATATATATATATATATATCAGACATATATATATATCAGACATATATATATATCAGACATATATATATATCAGACATATATATATATCAGACATATATATATATATATATATATATATATATATATTCAGATTACAATTTGTATTTTTTCATAAACCTAAAGTTTTTACATTATAGGGGAAACTATTTATTGAAAGTCTGATATATATACTATATATTATATATATATATATATAATATAATATATATATATATATATATCAGACTTTCAATAAATAGTTTCCCCTATAATGTAAAAACTTTAGGTTTATGAAAAAATACAAATTGTAATCTGAACTTAGTTTCGTGTTTCTCTTCAGATACTCTTCATATGATCACAGAAGTTTTTTTAAGTTAATGAAATCATGTTCATCTTAACTGAGTTATTTCCTTTCTGCCGAGGTTAATTTTAATACATTTCTATGATTCACCATTTTCAATTTAGTACTCATCCATGTGTTGTAAGGGCTGAAAGGGGAGCTAAGAATAGCAATACTGTGCTTGACATGCGTGTCGTAAGATTCAACTAAGGAGATATTGAAGGAGAATTGATTGTCACATCCTCCTTCTGTGTTCAGCTTCTGCAATCATGTTAGACTGTCAGGCTTGTCATCAGGGCAAAGTCCAATTGTTTTCTCCAGATCAGATGTCTGAAATATGTCTGCCTCATAGCATTTACCTCAAATCTGTATACTCTGGCCAGATTAGCCATCTCTGCTCTGCATGTTGGGCAATCCTGAAGCATGTGTTCGGGGGTTCAGATTCTGGATCCACATGGAAATTCATTTGTGTATGAGATTCCTCATCGATAAAGGTGGTCCAACAGTCTGCAGTCACTTTTTCTACAGTCAACTTCAATTCCCGTCAGCTGTAAGAATTATTTTCATTTATCCTCATGCTTCCTACGTGAATTTATTTGTATAAGCTATTATTTGAAGCAGCATTATACTGTGTCTATGTTATTTATGTTTACAAGACGGCCTTTGTCCTTGTAGTATGAATATATATGTTCTATGTTTGTGTTACTGATGATACTTCAATACTTGTACAGGATGTTTGTTGTTGTTGCAATAGTTCTTGTCTTGATTGGTCCATTATCAGTGACTTGAGTACATATGTTGAATGTCTTGACAAGATCACATTTATTTTGGGGGATGTGGTTGGTCAAGTACGGAAAACCTGTTTACTTGAGTTGCAAAGCGATTTGGTGCCACTAGAATGGATCTGGTTTAATTCCCATCAGCTGTAAGAATTATTTTCATTTATCCTCATGCTTTCTACTTGAACTTAGTCACCTCTTACAAGATATCTGGCAGGTATTGCTATCACCTCTTACAAGATTTATGATATATGTTGCTATTTCATTCTGCGAGCACACACATTTCAAAGCTTTATGTTACTGCCAAAATCTCCATTGGCATGCTGTTAATTACACATATGAATCGTTAAGGCATAACATTTTTTTACTGGCACAATCATTACATGCAAAGAAGTGGGCACCAATTGGCCGCAATAAATGTGCATATGCTAATTATAATAAATTTACAATTTTGAGAAATTGTTCATTAATTTTATTGCATTACCTTGAATTTATTTGTTGAGATGAATTAAGTCACAGAATCTTTTGAGAAGTTCCAGTCATAATCCATCTGCAAGCATGGATGAAGTAAGCATCATGCCTGTTGTATAACCTGGAAGAAATGTTACCATATCTTGCATGTAGCATGTACTTCCTTCTATTTTATACATGTTATATATCACCCTACATATACTGGAAAATTATATTAGATGTAATATGTCACCCTACATATGTTGGACAATTATAATAGATGTAATATGTCACCCTACATATGTTGGAGAATTATGATAGATGTAAATTGTCACCCTACATATGTTGGAGAATTATGATAGATGTAATATCTCACCCTATGTTTGAAAATTATAATATATGTAATATGTCACCCTATACATGTTGGAAAAAAATAATAGGTGTAATATAACCCTACATATGTTGGGAAATTATAATAGATGTAATATATCACCCTATAAATGCTGGAAAATTGTAAAAGATGTAATATATCACTCTATGTTTGAAAATTATAGTAGCAGAGAGAAAAGGAGAGCAAACTCATATCATTTTACAGTTCACAACTCCATGATTGCAGGTCCTTGGTTGAAATCGCCCACATCCAAATAAGTCCTACTTGAGGCTCAAGTCATGTAGCATCTTTGTAAGGAACCAGTCCAGATATCATGTCAATTTAAAACCTGCTATACCCTGCTATAAAAAGTGCAGTATATCCTATTGATATCTATATGACCATCAAGGTAGACAAGAACATCTCCCAAAACAAACACTTTATATTCAATACACTTTATATGGAAGTCTATCACAGTTTGAAAAGATAAAGATTTTACAAACATGCATAGACAGCACAAGAGTAAAAATTTGCAGATCTTGATAGAAGAAGAACAGTCCCATAAAGCAGAATGTATCATGTGAAGTTGTATAGTTTTACTATTTACAAAATATACTACATCATGTAAAGTTATGTATTTTAACTATTTACAAAACTGACTAAATCATGTGAAGTTTTCTTTTTAATTAGAAACCGGCCTAACGGCATGTGGGGCATTCCCATAAGTGCTCCACCTCTGTTCCAGCAGCCATTCGACTCGGCGGTGTTTCGAGTCTAATGTTGCCGAAACAGACGTCGACATCAGGGCAGGTATGTCGTATGTCGACATACGACAGGTTTCTTTGTTGTTCCGCCCACCCACGCCGTGCCCGTAAATAGTTCAAGCACAACGTCGGCCTGTCGGAATGACATGGTAACTGTTATCGAAGGTTACGACTACGAGAAACTCATGAGAAGTTATTTATTTTAACTATTTACAAAACTGACTAAATCATGTGAACAAGTGAAGTGATATAATTTTAATATTTTTAAAAAACCGACTATATCAAATGAAGTTACGTAGTTTTACTATTTACAAAACAAACTAAATCATGTGATGATTTGTAGTTTTACTATTTACAAAACAAACTAAATCACTTGATGTTATGTAGTTTTACTATTTACAAAACAAACTAAATCACTTGACGTTATGTAGTTTTACTATTTACAAAACAAACTAAATCACTTGACGCTATGTAGTTTTACTATTTACAAAACAAACTAAATCACTTGACGTTATGTAGTTTTACTATTTACAGAACAGTTTGAATTTAATTTGTGTGATTCAGTCTGTGTTGTCAACTATAAAATTATATTATTTTTGTTATCTGCGTATCTTTATACAATTATAGCTTAGTCCCATCATAACAGCAGATGACAGTGTGTGATCGAGCGATTGGAGAAAAAGTGTAGTCAAGTAGTTAGCAAGTGGTTAGGGCATTAGTACAGTGAAATGGTTATAGATATACCTGTAAACAATAAAGTTATTTATATAACAGATGTTGGAATTTGTGCATCAGGAAACATCTGCATGAATTTTATAATATCTTCTGTATATTTATCTCCATTACTAGCCCGTGTGTTTCCGGGGCCCGAAAGGGGAGCAAAGAATAGCAATACTGTTTACCTTCCACGCATGTCGTAAAAAGCGACTAAGGAGGTTATGGGATGGAGTTGGCTGTCCCATCCCATATAGGGTCAGTGACCCAAAGCCATGCTGAAGTCGGATGTGTCAGGCTGAAAGGTGCAGATATCGCAGCAATGCTGTAAACCATGACAACGCATTCCGTTCTCCGGACTGCATCCTGCTAATCTGCAGGAGTTTGAGAACGAACGCAGAAGAAGAATCTCCATTACTAAACACTTGTTCTACCACAAATACTCTTTGGTCAGCGGTTAGAACTATTCTTGATCAGCTGAATGAATACACATTAATTCTGCAGCTAACAGTAACATGCTGAGTTGTGATGTGCACTGGACCATGGAAATACACAACTTTCAATGATGTCCTGTTGAGTACATATATTTCTTTTCAAATTCATTGCACAGTTATTTTATAGACACCCTGTACTAAAAGAACAATATGTACTTATTCAATGAAACTTGAGTATTCTCTGTATGAATACTGAATATCTGTACTAGTAGTCAGGTGTGTATGGTGTTCTTTGTTGAGTCTAATATATGGATCACTTCATAGTGAACTAGAACTATAGAACTTGAATTAGCAATAGTTGAACATCTGGCTCACTGATTCAGATAGATGGCACATTTAAAACTGGTCACCTCACCATGAACTGTGAGGTCTAACACTTCCCATGCCTATGTCATTGCATGCTTTAGTCTCAATTTTGCTTTTTTAACTGTAATTTAATAAATATCGCATCTATGTGCAAACATGATTTTCATATAAATCTTAATGCATTTTTTTTATTAATCTATAATTCTTATTCCAACAGTCTTGCTCCTAAACAAAAGTTAATATTCTGACAATATTGTTATGATACGCTAACAAGAATCTTTACATTCATTGTATTTATTTTTTTCATAATTATACAGTAATGCTTTCATCGTTAATGTTATTAAAAATATATCAACTTCATATGAATCTCAAGCATAGTGCTAAAACTGCCACTTTGTTCAATACTTTATACAGTTAAGCTGATAAATCCTCAATTATTAATATTCTTGTAAATATATTGAGGGATGACAGGACAACTCTTCTGGATATAAAGAGTATATACAAGGGGAAGTCAATAAGTAGGCCACAAATAGGAAAAAATAAATATGACACAAACATTAATAACTACGGTAGATAATTTAGACAGACGTTCCTTTATTTCTTCACAAAATTTCTATCAACACTTATGCATGTATTCCATTGATTTATTAGTGCAGCAATACAAGATGCATACACATCATCAGTCGATTCTCTGGGAATATATCATGAGCACGCTTACCAGAATTTCATTTGGTCATGCATTATGTTGTAGGATCAACCAGTCAAACATTCCATTGTGGTTTCAACCATTCAAACACTCCATTGTGGTTTCAACCATTCAAACACTCCATTGTGGTTTCAACATTCAAACACTCCATTGTGGTTTCAACATTCAAACACTCCATTGTGGTTTCAACATTCAAGCACTCCATTGTGGTTTCAACATTCAAACACTCCATTGTGGTTTCAACATTCAAACACTCCATTGTGGTTTCAACATTCAAACACTCCATTGTGGTTTCAACCATTCAAACACTCCATTGTGGTTTCAACCATTCAAACACTCCATTGTGGTTTCAACATTCAAACACCCCATTGTGGTTTCAACATTCAAACACTCCATTGTGGTTTCAACCATTCAAACACTCCATTGTAGTTTCAACCATTCAAACACTCCATTGTGGTTTCAACCATTCAAACACTCCATTGTGGTTTCAACATTCAAACACTCCATTGTGGTTTCAACATTCAAACACTCCATTGTGGTTTCAACATTCAAACACCCCATTGTAGTTTCAACATTCAAACACTCCATTGTGGTTTCATCTTTTCTACTATTATTCACGTGTAAGATCATATAATTTTTTCCCACCCGTTGCCGAGTTGTTTCTGTTGTGATTTCAATTGGATGACCAAGTCTTGCTTCATCAGTAAGTAATGTATGTCCTGGTGAAGACTGAGCTAGTTATGCTTTGTTTTCATATGATAAATAGTTCTCAGTATAAACAGGTACCAATTCCTTATGAATGTCCTGGACAGATAGTCTCCCTCCCCCCCAAAAATGCACAGCAGCACAGTGTTCATTCTTTGTATACTCTTGGAGCATGTTCATTATTTCGCACTTAAGTTGTTTGGGCATGTACAGCTACTACTGGCTCAACCATTGTCGGCTACGCATATTGATCACATAACCCGATGTTGTAACCTCATAATCAAACTTGTACAGGAGGACAAAATAAATACAAATAAATACAAACAGACATAAATACAAATCTCTTATTGCATTTCTATTATTTTCCACATTAGTTTGTGACTTATTGACTTTCCCTTCGTATTTGTGTACACATTGTTAAGATTTCAAAGAAAGAATGTATAATGCAATAGTGCATATCATTAGATTGCCCCTTATATCACTTTTAACATATGAAATACTTACACCACAAAATCTGTCTTAATTCTTTCCTAATTTACTGTTTAAAAAAAATGTATTTTTCATGTAGAAGCAATTCACAGAATTAATGTTAACATTTATTTTACAATTTAAAACAACTTAATGTGAATAAAAAGGGTATGTTTAATTTATAAATGATTTATATGGTATACGTTTGCTGTCTATATAAAACAGTTATTGGTGATGTAAAATATAGATATTAGTAGATTATCAGTTCTGATAGATATCAATAGATTATCAGTTCTGATAGATATCAATAGGTTATCAGTTCTGATAGATATCATTAGATTATCAGTTCTGATAAATATCATTAGGTTATCAGTTCTGATGGATTTCAGTAGAGTAGCATATTTGGTGCATATTATTCATTGTATACATAGATAATATATACCGGTACGGTCATTATATATCAAATATCACGAGATTGTCTAGCGTGACAAATATTATAAACATTTGTGACTCATATTAATACATTATCAGCTCTGGTAATTTTAATTTTTATCAGCAGTTTTACCTGCTCACACCGTCATCAGGTATTCTTTGTTATCTCCACTTTTATCCTATGCTGGGGTTTCCAGTCTAATGTATATCTACTTATGTTTTTGTTATTGTTTCTTGAAAATGTGTCTAATCTGTTATCACTTTCTGTAATAACTATCACTTAATCTTCCACATGTTTCTAATCACTGTCACATACTCTTCCACATTTCTGTAATCTTTGTTACATAATCTTCTACATTTCTGTAATCTTTGTTACATAATCTTTTAAATTTCTGTAATCTCTGTCACATAATCTTCCATATTTCTGTAATCTTTGTTACATAATATTTTACATTTCTGTAAATTTTGTCATATAACTATAC
The DNA here is from genome assembly GCA_034231615.1 of Meghimatium bilineatum. NCBI lineage: Eukaryota > Metazoa > Mollusca > Gastropoda > Stylommatophora > Philomycidae > Meghimatium > Meghimatium bilineatum. Next base: position 41,635,531 of record CM067308.1, read on the forward strand.
AGATTTCTGTAAAATTTGTCATAAAACTATACAGATTTCTGTAAAATTTGTCATATTCTTCTTCTTCTTCAGCGTACATTCTCAAACTCCTGCTGAATTCTCTTGTAGCAGGACATGTCCTACTAGATTTCCAGCAGAATGCAGTCCAGAGAATGGAAATGCGTTGTGTCGCCGTTTTATTTGCGCAAATGGCCCGACACATCCGTCTTCGGCGGAAATTTGTCATATAACTATCCAGATTTCTGTAAAATTTGTCGTATAACTATACAGATTTCTGTAAAATTTGTCGTATAACTATACAGATTACTGTAAAATTTGTCGTATAACTATACAGATTACTGTAAAATTTGTCGTATAACTATACAGATTTCTGTAAAATTTGTCGTATAACTATACAGATTTCTGTAAAATTTGTCATATAACTATACAGATTACTGTAAAATTTGTCGTATAACTATCCATATTTCTGTAAAATTTGTTGTATAACTATCCAGATTTCTGTAAAATTTGTTGTATAACTATACAGATTACTGTAAAATTTGTCATATAACTATACAGATTACTGTAAAATTTGTCGTATAACTATACAGATTTCTGTTATTTGTTATTATCTGGTCATCTTATGTAGAATATGTGGTGTGGTATCAGCTTGTGAATATTCACAACTTGTAGGTGAAATATCCAGTGCTGTGTCTGAGAGTTATAGAGCAGTACAGATTTTATATTTCTGTTGAACAATGAAGACTTCTTCTCCCGTGTTTGTTCTCAAAATCCTGCAGATTAGCATGATGTAGTTCAGAGAACAGAATGAATTGTGTCATAGTTTGCAGTTTGGCTGCGATATCTGTTGCTTTCAGACTGATACATCTGATTTCAACATGGCTCCTGAGTCATTTTGACCCTCTATGGGATGATAGAATCAATCCAATCCCTAAAAACCTCCTTAGTTGCCTCTTACGACTTGCATAGCAGATAACAGTCACTATTCTTTGTTCGTCATTTACGCCCACAACATACATGGTTTACTCAGAGAAAAAAACTAACAAGTTTTATACTTTGTGACACTAGTGCAAATATCAGTTAGTACAAATGTCAACTAGTGCAAATGTCAATGAGTACAAATTTCAACTAGTGAAAATGTCAATTAGTACAAACATCAATAAGTACCAATGTCAACTAGTGCAAATGTCAATTAGTACAAATGCCAACTAGTAGAAATGTGTATTTTGTACAGAAAATTCTGAGGTTTCATTGAATATTCCCATATTGAGTTTTAGTACTTACCTTTACTGTCAAGCACTCTTATTTCAGGATACAGGCATAATTTTTAGTCAGAATATATAATTTGTGGGATTTTTGTGTGGCTGAAATACAGAATGATCCTTCTTGAAGTTGATAGGTAGCGTTATTTGTAATCTGATGTTCTTCTTGAAGTTAATAGGTAGTTATTTGTAAACTGATGTTCTTCTTGAAGTTAATAGGTAGTGTTATTTGTAATCTGATGTTCTTCTTGAAGTTAATAGGTAGTGTTATTTGTAATCTGATGTTCTTCTTGAAGTTAATAGGTAGTGTTATTTGTAATCTGATGTGCATATTTGACTTATAAATCGGCTCACATTTCATTACCTACTATCCACAGAATTGCTGGTTTCCAGAAGGTTAGGCTCTGACCAGAGTAAGTTATTTTTATATTTAATATTTATATTTTAGTAGTTGTTCATTTACTTCTTCATTTTATCTCAAACTCCTGCAGATTAGCAGGAGAGAACGTTTTGTATCATGGTTTATAGCATGGCTGCGATATCTACACCATTCAGCCTGACACATCCAACTTCAACTTTGATTCTGCATTACTTTTACCCTCTATGAAATGAGACAGCCAAGTTTATCCCCATAACCTCCTTAGTTGCTTCCCATAATATGCATGACTGGTAACAGTGTTGCTATTCTTTGCTTCCCTTTCGGGCCCTGGCAACACATATGTAGAATGTGTGTCTGTAGGTTAGTGCTCAGACTGGTTTAGGATACTTTGAATGATAAATCTTGCTATCTGTGCTACCTGTCTGTATGAGCACAGTTGCAATGTGTGTAAGTGACTGTTACATCTGTTATGTACTACCTTCATACTGAACGTGATCCCTTGTTCTGCTCTATCAAGATAGTGACAATGTATTTAGGTTGATCAACTTTCCTGATGACTTTTATGTTGATGAATGTCCTCTGTTCCTGGTAGATGATTGTTTATTCTTGTTTCATTCTTTTATCTTCCTACTCAGAGTGAGTTAGTTCAATCCCCACAAATTATGAGGAATGAACTCTTACTTCCTCCGTGCAATGGAATGGTTTCACCAGAGCTTTATTTCATACCTAGAAGACATCACCTCTCAGCAAAGTGCATGTTTTGAGAAGAGACTCCTATTCAGAGGGTAAATTCTATGAGTTTGTGGATTTTCTTCTATTCTTCAACATGCAAAGTTGGAGGGATGAGCTTCAGCTCTGCTGCCAAGCATTGTTTCCTGTAATAGGTATCCATAGTAACCCAGCGCTAGTCCATAGTCACTGGATGGGTGGGGCAGCCAGCTATGCATTCCCTGCTGTACATGGGAGGCCAATTATGCAGGATAACACATTTGCCAGATTCTGGGCTATCCCAGGGATTTGACACATCCCACACAGAGTTTACAACACCCCATGTGTCACCTGTTTATTATAGAGGCACCAAATACATATTTGCAGCTGGGACCATGGTCAGGACTGGAACTAATCTAGCTCTACTAGTGTGATGTTTAATGTTAGGTTCTCTGAATGTTGCACCGCAAAGGAAAATGTAATTGTACAGATGAAATGTGGGGCCTCCACAACAGAAAAGTCGTGCTATATTGACTTGCTATCGTCTGAAAGTTTACTGTTGCATAATGGTTGGTCTGATAGGCCAATAGTGAGACCTTCACATGCTAGTGTAGAGTGATTTAGTGAGACTTTGAGACCTTCACATGCTAGTGTAGAGTGATTTAGTGAGACTCTGAGACCTTCACATGCTAATGTAGAGTGATATAGTGAGACTTTGAGACCTTCACGTGCTAGTGTAGAATGATTTAGTGAGACTCTGAGACCTTCACATGCTAATGTAGAGTGATATAGTGAGACTTTGAGACCTTCACGTGCTAGTGTAGAGTGATTTAGTGAGACTCTGAGACCTTCACATGCTAATGTAGAGTGATATAGTGAGACTTTGAGACCTTCACATGCTAGTGTAGAGTGATATAGTGAGACTTTGAGACCTTCACATGCTAGTGTAGATTGATTAAGTTAACATAGAAAATAAGTTCAATGTTCAAACATGTATGTTTATTCTTTGAAAAGGTAATATCAAAATACTGGATGACTCATTTATACGATCTGCATCTATGCGGATGAGTAATCGGGCCAAGGCCATGTCCTCTCTGCTACAAGTGAAGTCTGTGGTAGCACGACAGCCCCTATTAAGGTCCAGTTGGAATGGGTCATCTGAGGAAATGTATTATGAAAAGGACAGACATTCGAAGACACCATCAAACAGTACAACCAATTCTCCAAGTCACCCTAGAGAAAAGGTAAGCTCACATATTCTCTGTATGTATTTTGTATCAGGAATTTTACATGGTCTCTGCTTCTAAAATGTGTAATTTTAAGATAGACTAGATGGTGCTAGCACTTGGTAGAGAGATTACACAAGTTGAGATAGACTTGTGAGTGCTAACAACACTTGGTAGAGAGGTACCACAAGTTGAGATAGACTTGTGATTGCTGACAACACTTGGTAGAGAGGTTACACAAGTTAAGATAGACTTGTGATTGCTGACAACACTTGGTAAAGAGGTACCACAAGTTGAGATAGACTTGTGAGTGCTGACAACACTTGGTAGAGAGGTACCACAAGTTGAGATAGACTTGTGAGTGCTGACAACACTTGGTAGAGAGGTACCACAAGTTGAGATAGACTTGTGATTGCTGACAACACTTGGTAGAGAGGTTACACAAGTTGAGATAGACTTGTGATTGCTGACAACACTTGGTAGAGAGGTACCACAAGTTGAGATAGACTTGTGATTGCTGACAACACTTGGTAGAGAGGTACCTCAAGTTGAGATAGACTTGTGAGTGCTGACAACACTTGGTAGAGAGGTACCACAAGTTGAGATAGACTTGTGAGTGCTGACAACACTTGGTAGAGAGGTACCACAAGTTGAGATAGACTTCTCATCTATTACTAGCATCATTTGAACTGGATCACTTTTTCTTGTCATTTAATTTGTACCCCTTAGGCTTATGGTGAGGTATTCTTCTTTCAACCGTGGATGTGATTACAGGTTGGTTATATCAAATCTTTTGACTACAAATATATTGGTTCAGGTAATCATGTCACCATAACCTCCAAATCCTTTGATTTGAACTGCATATCCGCAGAAGACGAATGTGTCAGGACATTGGTGCAAATAAAACAGTGAGAACACATTTCCATTCTCTGGACTACATCCTGCTGGAAATTTAGTAGGACCATGATCCTGCTACAAGAGAGATCCAGCAGGACTTAGAGAATAAATGCTGAAGAAGAAGTACTGGATTTTCTGTTTCAAACATAAATTTTCTCCATATTCATTAGAAGATAAATTACCAAAGTGTCAGGGATAGCCAAAGAAAGGGCTCTTGTAGCACACAACTATTGCAAGTATGGACAGAAATGATGAAATAATCCCTTTAGCTGTAAAAAGGTATCTCTTAACAGCCCATAGCCTTTCTAACAAAAACTCAGGTTATCATTTGAGTAACTGAAGTGACACTCAAACACATAAAGTTTCCTGTGTCAATGACATACTTGTGTTAGGGGGTTTATGGATGTATATTTAGTCCCCGAAGGAAGATATTCCAGTGTGGCAATATCCCAGAAATCATCACATCCTGCCAGAAGTGCAGTATATATGTTTGGGCCAACTAGTTTATCATTCTTCCATCAGTTCTGTTGGCCTATCTGCAGCAAATGGCAAACTTATCATTCCTTACCACCTGTTTGGGCCAACTAGTTTATCATTCTTCCATCAGTTCTGTTGGCCTATCTGCAGTAAATGGCAAACTTATCATTCCTTACCACCTGTTTGGGCCAACTAGTTTATCATTCTTCTATCAGTTCTGTTGGCCCATCTGCAGTAAATGGCAAACTTATCATTCCTTACCACCTGTTTGGGCCAACTAGTTTATCATTCTTCTATCAGTTCTGTTGGCCCATCTGCAGTAAATGGCAGACCTATTATTGTCCACCACCAAGGAGTCTGCCACAAAAGGACAAAGGTGCAATGTTAAGTTATCTGCATATCTCCTTCATCCATGGGAATCATTTGACAGAAGACAAAACTAAGAGATTTGGGCAAAACATGTAATGACAGTGAGTTTTACACAGGTGGCAGGTTGTCAGCTCATCCCCCAACTTGCCGTAGTCACCTCCTATGACATGCCTGGAAAGAAGACAGTGGTCTTATTCTTTACACCCTAAACTAGAAGCCCAGACCCCAGTTGCCACACAGGTGATGGACAGAAATGGATAATTAAAGTTTTACGAATAGTAAAACAGCTTATTTCATTAAGGTATTAATATTATTTCATGATTTATTAGGTTAATTTCATTAAGTATGTGTTAGGTCAAAAGGCCTCAAAAATATATTGCAGCTAAGCTGTAAACCATGATACATTGTATTCTGTTCTCTGGATGATATACTGCTAATCTACAGGGAATAAACATTGAAGAACTAAGAATGGACAAAATGTATTCCCCATTGTACTCTCAAGTATTCTTAGACAAATGCATTTATACTCGCAAGTACTCTGACATATATCTTTGTGTGGCAGCAAATAAACTTGCAGGCTGTCAAGAACTACTTTTGGCAGTTGTGAACTTGTAAACTTGTTTCGTTTGGAAATGTAATGAGACACGACTCACTTTATAAAATAATTTTGCAAGGAACATTCAAGGGTGGAAGAAGGAGTGGTGGGCAGATAAAATTCTGGATTGATAACATCAAGGAATGGTCTGGGCGTGATTTTTCTACACTCCTCTGAATGGCTGAGGATAGAATTGTTTGGAGAGATTTTTGGGCTGATGTATCTAATGTGGCACCCCTCTGACCCTGATGGGCAATGGGTCTTATTATTATTATTGTTATTATTATTGTTATTATTATTGTTATTATTATTGTTGTTATTATTGTTGTTATTATTGTTGTTATTATTCTCCATGGTTTACTTTGCAGTCATCTCAAGATGCCAACTTGATGCCACCTCCAGCTGAGTCCATGACTAAAAGGATGCATCATTCCTCAAGAATAAAGTCTTCCAGCAGAGAAACATCTCCCATTTCAAGGTAGGTTTGAATTCGTTATATTTAGAAAATGTTAATGTTTATTTTAACCAAATGGTTTAAAATGTCAGGGAACCGCGTAGCACAGTGGTTAGCATAATGGCTTCGCATATGAGTGGTCCTAGGTTCATTCCCCAGTTGAGGTGGAAATTTTTTTCAGATCGCAACAGCTCCCAGGTCAACCCAGCCTTAAATGGGTACTGGATTAATCCGGGAAGTAAAGACTGTGAGGGAGAGGAGATGGCTACCGCCCTCATTTACAGAGCCTCTCAAATGTGAGATCGCTAACATCTCACACCCCTACAGCATTAATAAATGCTATGTGTTACTTTACTTACTTACTGACTTACTTAACATGTCACGTGTGTTTCAGCAGTCATTATCATCAGTTCTATAACCTCAGTATGTATATACTATTTACATTTGGTGTTTCAACTTCATTGATGCTGGCCAATATGTAATAGAAAGAATACTTTATAGATCTCCTGGAGGATGTGCAAGGTCTATTTATCCATTGTCTTTTCTCTGCTTTTGCTGTAAGACATTAGGTATTAAGTCTGTTGATTATCCTTATCGCACACTGGACATGTCCATAGATCTCCACTTCAGTAAATCTCTCAGGGTGTAACGGCTGATGGTTCTGGTTCTATGTTGGTTCACTGCTCTGTTTGAAATCTTTGTCAGGTGTTCTCTACGGGCCACGCACATCATCACTCCCAATTCTCGCATTCTCGATATTAACTCATGTTCATTCATCTCAAAATCCTCTGATCGTAAGGATTCATGAAGAGCAATGAGTATGTCTGCTCGGTCTATAGGCTGACTGTCTGTTGTGGTGGCGAGACTAGCTAATTAATCGGCCCCTTCGTTTCCCTTCATGACCGCGTGCCCAGCGACAAAATAAGCATGAGTTTTTGTAGTGATGCCCCCATTTTAGCTCTCTCTAATGACTGTAATGTGAGACATTACAGAATTGAATGTTGATCAGTGTTTTGTCTATGGCTTGTTATGTCGCTTGATATGCAGTAATATTGTGATGTCTCAGAACATTGGTGTTTCCTTCAATCTACTTTCTTCTTGGTATTCCTTTGCTTCTTGGTATTCCTTTGCTTCTTGGTATTCCTTTGCTTCTTGGTATTCCTTTGCTTCTTGGCATTCCTTTGCTTCTTGGTATTTCCATTCACAATTAAAAAAACGAAAATGATTTTCATGTTATAATTTGTCAGCAAGGTCAAGTATTTGAAATTGGAGTGACTACTAGAGCAGAAGGCAGAGCTGATGAGACTACATATAGATCAGGGATGTGCACAACATGGTTTGAGGATCAAATCTAGCCTGCCAAGACATTTTTAATAGCAGCCAGATTTATTTAGAATTGTGAAGCTAAACAGTGATAAATGGGAAATAATTGCATCAAATCTGTTAAATTTCTCAATAATTCTTACAACTGACCGGAATTGAACCTGGTCTGTTCTAGCAGCACCGAATCGCTTTGCAACACAAGTAAGCAGGTTTTCCGTACTTGACCAACCACATCCCCAAAAAAAGATGTGGTCTCGTCAAGACTTTCAGCCTGTGTACTCAAGTCACTGAGAACAGGCTAATCGAAACAAGGACTATTACGACATCAACGAACATCCCGTACAAGTATTAAAGTATCCTCAGGAACAAAAACATATTCGTACAATGCATATTCGTACACAAGGGCCAATAGGTCTAGTTGTAAACATAAATAACATAGAGACAGAACAATGTTGCTTCAAATAATAGCTTATACAAGTAAATTCAAGTCATGTAAATGTAGGCCTAGCATTATAATAAGTAGGTTTTCGCTCTTGAAATAACTCTGGGGCTTCCAAATTCATTCAAAAAATACAAACATTCATTACGACATATAGAAAGTTTCAAGGCTCTATTGGGCAATTTAAATTTTATATGGACTTTTAATGACGGCCATGTTGATGTCTAAAAAATCTGCAAACATCCTTGGTAATGAGAGATCAAGTACACTCTGTATTGCTGGTCAGTAAAGTGTCTTACAAGCAGTGTGGTGTAGGATGGTCATTTGTCAGTCAGTCACTAACCCCAGGAATTGTGGAAAACTTGCTCTTACTTACCATGTGCAGTTGGGTTGCTTTCTTTCATACCCAGGATAATTCAGCTTTTATGCTTAATGCAAATGTCTATTGAGGAAGCTTTCTCCTCGGAGGAGGGGGATATATGTTATGAGATGAGCTGATAGTTTGCCTGGGTCACCTACTGTGCATCTTTCCTCCAACAAGGCGCTTCACATAAAGTGAACTATTATTCACATAGGAAAACCATTTCATTACCACCCTTCATGTCCCTAGGTCCCAGGCCTAATTTCTTCTGTATGAGCCATGTTGAGCAATGGTGACTCATGTGTTAAAGATGATTGTTCAACTTTCAAAGATGCATCATTTTTCAGTCTTTTTTTTACACAGGAACTTGACTTAAAGGAAGCTAGATTTGCTTGCAGTGTTGCCACTCTTTTTCCCAGAGAAAAAACCAAAATTACACTTTTATCATTGTAATAAAGTTGCTTAGTGATAGTTGCAATTCTTCTTCCAGTGTTCAGCAGAGTACACCTGGAAGTGGGTTTATATTTGCGCCGATGGCATGGAGAAGGTTAATACGACTTAATATTTATATAGTATCTATAGTATTCTACTTATATCTTTTTATCTTTTTCCTTAGCAAAAAGATTCCAGACAGTCTAAACATGGTGAGATCAGGATCTGACCCAGGTTTGCTGGAGAAAGGTTCAACTATTGTTTAACTTCCAGATTTTTGTAGATTCATCTGGAGAAAGGTTCAACTATTGTTTAACTTCCAGATTTTTTTAGATTCATCTGGAGAAAGGTTTAACTATTGTTTAACTTCCAGATATTTTTAGATTCTTCTGGTGAGTCAGCTTGTACTTTCTTAGTTCTCTCTTCTTAGCCTGGCCATCTATAGAGAAAGGCTGTCTAATAAATGACAATTAGTCATTTACAAAAAAGACAAAGAAAAGTTGTTGAAAGTTAGTAGCAAAAAATATGGCACCTGATTGCTTAGTCCAACTTGTTCCCTGGAGAACCTGCATAACATACTGATGGTGCAGCTTGGGAGTGGGTAGGAGGATGACATTACAAATTTATGCTTAGTTTTAGTGTCTGTTGGAACTGTCATACCAGAATTCTAAATTCTTTTAATTTGATGTGTATATTATGATTTTCATTCTAGATTCGGTTCATGTATTCTTTTGAACTTTCAAACTTGAAAAAATGTCGTTTAGGTTGAAGTGTTTTTTATTATTGCTATACTAGACTTCAAGATTTCTATTCAGTTTATGTATTATTTTGAAAATCCAAAACTGGATTTCATTGTCTGTTCAGTTGAAGTGGTTACTATAATTGGCATATTAGACTTCATTGTTTATATTCATTTGATGTATTCATAAGAATTTTCATAATATAATCCAATTTTCAAATTCAGTTAATGTGCTTGTTATAATTGTCACAGTTAAATTCAATATTTTCTATTCACTTCATATGATTCCTTGAATGTCGTACTAAAATTGAAGGCTTCTATTCAGTTTCTGTCAATGTGAATTTCATGATTCAAATTCAGTGTTTATTCTCAGTCAGTGTTTACTGAATTTCATAATTCTTATAATCTGGTAAAGACTGGTTGATTTTCCATGTTATTTATTCAAGCTGACTCTCCAGTTGACCCAGCTGTAAAAATGGGGCCCTAACTAGCTCAGTTAGAAAAGATAAATGCAGCAAGGATTAGCAGTGACCCAAAACCTTAAAAAAAAACTGAAGTGATAATACTCACAACCCAACATTTTTATATATTATATGAGACTTACCTGTGCCTTACCCTTTTGCTCATTCCACTTTCCAGCAATTTGGTGTCCTTTTTTATAAGGGTACCCCCCCCCCCCCCAATTTTAATATTACCATACACAGTGGAACCCCTTTGTAGCGCATACATTTATAACAACATTCTCTATTCAAGACTTTTCAAAATCTCCAATTAGTTTATTCTTTATTGTACATAGCAAAGTTTGGCCATTACAATAATATTTTGTCGGTCTGGACCAATTTGTTATAAAGGGGGTTCCACTGTAGTAAATAGTGTACAGTGTTTGTCTACCTCATGCTAAAGTAAGGTTGTTATAATGTTCAGATTATAATACTCTTTTATTAGCATTTAATTAATCTTATTCATATGTGCTATATGCATACTTTGATTTGTTTACTCCTGTACAATTTCCTATGCCTAATTATAAACATTTGGAACTTATAAATATGAGTTGTCTAGATAACTGGCGATTAACCCTTTAGCTGCCTGCTTGGGAATGAAAAAATAAGAAAGAAATTCATCTTGGTGGTAGAGAGATTAGTGGTCCTGTCTCACAAGCACAACATGGTCAAACTAGCTTATGGTTTGAAAGCCGCATTATACTGACTATGTGATTGGATGTACTAAAGTTGCCTACAATTTCAGCAAGAGTTGGTTGCTGATCCAGTGGTCCATGGGCTCATGCCCTTTGACCTAATGCCATTAGATGGCATTATATTGCTGGGAAGTATAGCAAGAGTTGAAGTAGCAATGTTCTATAAAGGATATGCTTTAATTATATTGTGTAAGGATTTGAAAGGGTAAATTAGGAACGAGAGTGAGATTTGTAAATGAGAGCAACGGCTTCATAGCAGAAGATACCAAATCTTGCTTCGTAGTTTATACACACTGTGTTCTTCTTCTTTGGATATACAGAAGAATAGAGAGAACTTGTGGAAAGAGAAGAAAATGAGCAAAGAGGTTCTAACAACACTTCGTAGGACAAGAACTATTAAAGGAAATAAAGATTAAAGTATTTTGGACATATTAAAAGACATGACACCTTGATGAAGATCTTACCTGAGGGTAAAGTTGAGGGGAGACAAGCAAGAGGTAGGCAGAGATACAATTGGGAGAGAAACATCATAAGATGGACAGGTTACAGTCTGACAGAGTGCACTACCAATGCAAGAGACAGGGGATATTGAAGGTCTCCCTCTGGGTCTCTCTCGTAGCAGAACAATGGTCCTGCTAGATTTCTAGCAGAGTGTAGTCCAGGGAATGGAAATGCGTTGTGTTGCTGTTTTATTTGCGCCAGTGCCCTGACACATCCGTTTTCGGTGGAAAAACACTATTGACCAGGTTTAGTAATGTGTACCCAACTTGCTGAGTTATAAAGTGAAAGTTAGCTCTTCATAAAATGTACCACATTACTTCTGAATGCTATGACTTAGTTTGGTAAGGTTTTTTAACATTTAACTGACCAGCAATCCAGAGCATACTTATCTCCCATTAACAAAGTTGTGTGGAAGTGTTAGAAAAAAATGGCAGTAGCTTGAGAAATGTATAAAAAACAAATTCATGACCGAACTATTTGTGATTTTCAATGTATCATAATGAACGTTTGCAACGTCTGAAGGAATTTTTAAAGCCTCAGATTTATTCCAAGAGTCCAAAATCATATTCTTTATAATATTGTTTATATAGGCTATTACTTTGTATATATTGAACAAATTCATGTCTGAAAAATTTCAAATCATTGAAGAATTCACCAACAAGGCACAGTAAAACATTATTCTGTAGAATTCACCAGCAAGGCACAGTAAAACACTATTCCATGGACACACCCATATTGGAATGATGTAGTAACCAAAATTAGATATGTTAGTAATGCTTTACTACAGTTGCCGTGTTATTAAAATGTAAGGATTTCAATCATCATCACTATGTGTTCTCAAGAGTATATACCGCAAATTTATTGATTGTTAATGTTTGTCCCTAATTATGTATACCACAAATTTATTGATTCTTAATGTTTGTCCCTAATTGTATATACCACAAATTTATCAATTGTCAATGTTTGTCCTCAAGGGTTTAAACCACAAATTTGTCAATTGTCAATGTTTATCCCAAAGGGAAAATTTGTTAATGATTGTCTTCAAGGGTATATACCAAACATTTGTTAATCGTCAATGTTTGTCCCCAAGAGTATATACCACAAATTTATTGGTTGTTAATGTTTGTCACTAATTGTATATACCACCAATTTATTGATTGTTAATGTTTGTCCCAAAAAATTTGTCAATGTTCGTCCCTAAGGGTATATACCAAAATAATTATACCATTTTTGATATTGGTAAGCAAAGTATTAATACTGCAAAAACTCTATGAATTTAAATGTTATGATCACATTGCTATAAGTGGAAAGACAAAATCAAAAGAACCATCAACCTTTAAAAGTGTAGCAAAAGAATAAGGGACAGGTAGTAGATCCATTTCTGCCAACCTTTGATGTCAAAACAATGTACAATCTGATCTTCTTCTGCTTGATTGCTCTCGTGTGATCCCAGGGTTAGCAGATAACCAAGATCCTAAAAGTAACTCCTCATGGTCCGCCCTGGAAACAGAAATACAGCTGCTCTTTCTGTATTCCTGGCCAACACTTTTAGGCTCGTGTCCGTGTGTGTGCAGGTTGCAAACAGAATGAGATTTGATTGCACAGATGAATAATATCTCTGACACCTCTATGCCAACAACACACACAGCGTTAATGTCGACACAGCGATGCAAGATAGTCTGGTCTGAGCAATGGAGAGGTGGCGTATGCAATTAACATAAAAAGGTAGTTGCATTGTGAGAGGTAAAAAAGATTCACTGAGTACAATGAGAGGGCAGCACAGCGCCATGTGCAAATAGGAAGGGAAAATAAATCGGAATACAAGTTCTGTTAGCTTGAGACACGCTTCTAGTTACCGGTGCTCCTTATGGACATAGGCACAAACGTCTTATTACACGAAGCAAGTTCACTGGCTGCAGAACATCTCGTGTGGTATAGACGTAAACGACAATTGTCTCTGCAAAAAAGTCAATAGACACGTGCTGCCTGTTGATAGATAGGCAGACTGTCACAAGCTAAGGAAGCCCACTACCCGAATTAAAGGCATGATGAAAACGGATGTGCTGGGTTTTGGATGTCCGTGTCACAGAGTGAGCCAACCTGGGTGCAAATAACACAGTTCTACTGTGGAACTAGCAGTACAACGTACTTCATGCTCCCCAGTGGAAATCACACTTTTTTTTGCTGTGGTTACCAGAGAGCGAACACAGAAGAAAAAAACGACAAACATGTTTTGGATCCTGATATCCAGAAATTTGTTGCTACAAAACTACAAACTTGCACATTGCATTCTGAAAGTGGGACACTGCTTGTGTGTTATATAAATATGTTTTAACATGGCTTGTTTATGACTTTACATGTCGTTCTTGATAATTTAATCAGTCTTAATATTTTATGTTTCAAAGAATATTGATTCTAATTTTGTATAGACATTTATCAGTTCTGATAATAATTATTTGTCTTGTTGGGCCAATTCATCTCCCATTAAACAATAACTTGTTTATCAATTCACGTTCCATTAAACAGTCATTTACTTTTTCAGTTCATCTATTATTAAACAGTAATTTGTTTATTCACTTAATCTTCCATTAAACAGTAATTTGTTCATTTAGTTCATCTTCCATTAAACACTAGTTTGTTCATTTAATCCATCTTCCATTAAACAGTAATTTATTCAGTCCATCTTCCATTAAACAGTAATTTATTCAGTCCATCTTCCATTAAACAGTAATTTATTCATTCACTGTATATTCTGAAAAACTAAATTGTTGGGCCAGTGGAGCTTCCATAGAACTAAACTGTTGATTAAAAACATCTTACATAGAACTAAATTATTTGGTAATCACATCTTCCATAAAACTAATTTGTTGGATCAGTGGATCTTCCCTAAAACTAATTTGTTGGATCAGTAGATCTTCCATAAAACTAATATGTTGCATCAGTGGATCTTCCATAAAACTAATATGTTGCATCAGTGGATCTTCCATAAAACTAATGTTGCATCAGTGGATCTTCCATAAAACTAATATGTTGCATCAGTGGATCTTCCATAAAACTAATTTGTTGGATCAGTGGATCTTCCCTAAAACTAATTTGTTGGATCAGTGGATCTTCCATAAAACTAATATGTTGCATCAGTGGATCTTCCATAAAACTAATATGTTGCATCAGTGGATCTTCCATAAAACTAATTTGTTGGGTCAGTGAATCTTCCATAAAACTAATATGTTGGGTCAGTGAATCTTCCATAAAACTAATTCTTTAAAACAATATATTGTATCTACCATTTTCATTTTACCTCTGAATTGTTCATGAAACTGTAATTCATGCAGTAAATGCATTTTCTATTCAAACAGAATCCATGGGGTGATTCATTAAAAAAGGATCCATGTGGTCAGCAACATTGAAACAGAATTCATGTAGTCAGTAACATTCAACCGAAGTCAATTAGTTCATTGATATCTTCCGCATTCAACTAACATCAATTTAGTATAATTTTAAAGGTGTCTTGATACTGAAATTATTTCAATGAATTTGAGGAAAAGGGGTTTAATCAAGTTTTAATCAATGTTTGATTCTGACTCACTGTTTACAAATCATTCCTAAGAAAATATTTGAATAACATTGTATGAACTATATAGAAATGATTGTATGGTCTATATAAATAAAGATTTGGTTTTTATAAGTAATGACAGATCAGATTGTTTGATTGATTTCTAAATTGAATTAGATGATCAAGAGGAGTACAATTCAATGAATACCAGGGCATTGTTACATTCAATGAAGCATCAGACAGATTAGTTGAGACACAGCAACAGTGACATATTAATTGCTTATTATGTGGTCATAATAACTGAAGATACTCTCAAACAAAGATTACATAATAACTAAAGATACTCTCAAACAAAGGTTACATAATAACTGAAGATAAGATACTCTCAAACAAATGTTACATAATAACTGAAGATAAGATACTCTCAAACAAAGGTTACATAATAACTGAAGATAAGATACTCTCAAACAAAGGTTACATAATAACTGAAGATAAGATACTCTCAAACAAAGGTTACATAATAACTGAAGATAAGATACTCTCAAACAAAGGTTACATAATAACTGAAGATAAGATACTCTCAAACAAAGGTTACATAATAACTGAAGATAAGATACTCTCAAACAAAGGTTACATAATAACTGAAGATAAGATACTCTCAAACAAAGGTTACATAATAACTGAAGATAAGATACTCTCAAACAAAGGTTACATAATAGCTGAAGATACTCTCAAACAAAGGTTACATAATAGCTGAAGATACTCTCAAACAAAAGTTACATAATAGCTGAAGATACTCTCAAACACAGGTTACATAATAACTGAAGATACTCTCAAACAAAGGTTAATAATAACTGAAGATACTCTCAAACAAAAATTACATAATAACTGAAGATACTCTCAAACAAAGGTTACATAATAACTGAAGATACTCTCAAACAAAGGTTACATAATAACTGAAGATACTCTCAAACAAAGGTTACATAATAACTGAAGATACTCTCAAACAAAGGTTACATAATAACTGAAGATACTCTCAAACAAAGGTTACATAATAACTGAAGATACTCTCAAACAAAGGTTACATAATAACTGAAGATAAGATATTCTCAAACAAAAGCTACAATATGACTACCAAGATTACATCTTTAAAATGATGCCTACCATCAGCTCTCCAGACAGAACCAAGTTTCCAGACGGGACCAGGTTATCATTTTCCAACTGTGCACTAGGCATAACAGACTCTCAGTAACTATGCCATAGATACACATGATATAACAGATTATGTCACGAACTATACTATAAATACACATAAAATAACAGATTGTATCATGAACTATACCATAAATACCCATAAAATAACAGATTGTGACATGAACTATGCCATAAATACACATAAAATAACAGATTGTGTCACCAACTGTACCATAGATACACATAAAATAACAGATTGTGTCACCAACTGTACCATTGAGTGTTAAGATAGGAAAAGCCCGTAAAGGGAAACATAATAGATAGACGAAGAGACTGATAAATCATCATTTAACTGGAACTGTCAGCTGCTACGCTCTGATGGATTTATTGAGACGAGCATCGGAGTATCTATAGTCTTGTCCAGCGTACGGTGATGATAGTCTGCAGTCGTAACTCATAACTATATGGAACTGTTGTATATTTCTTAGTAACCATCAGACAGTTAAAGAGAAGAAGAGGTGTAAGATAACAAAGAGGTTAATTTGTATGGAGTTGCCATCATGGCTTGGAAAAAACTCAATATTGAACTTAACACAAGAGACAGATAGCAGTGGACGCAATTAACAACACAAGAGACATTGCTGTGGACGCAATTAACAACACAAGAGACATTGCTGTGGACGCAATTAATAACACAAAAGACAAAAAGACAGATAGCTGTGGACTCAATTAACAACACAAGAGACAGATAGCTGTGGACGCAATTAACAACACAAGAGACATTGCTGTGGACGCAATTAATAACACAAAAGACAAAAAGACAGATAGCTGTGGACTCAATTAACAACACAAGAGACAGATAGCTGTGGACACAATTAACAACACAAGAGACAGATAGCTGTGGACTCAATTAACAACACAAGAGACAGATAGCTGTGGACGCAATTAACAACACAAGAGACAGATAGCTGTGGACTCAATTAACAACACAAGAGACAGATAGCTGTGGACTCAATTAACAACACAAGAGACAGATAGCTGTGGACGCAATTAACAACACAAGAGACAGATAGCTGTGGACGCAATTAACAACACAAGAGACAGATAGCTGTGGACTCAATTAACAACACAAGAGACAGATAGCTGTGGACGCAATTAACAACACAAGAGACATTGCTGTGGACGCAATTAATAACACAAAAGACAGATAGCTGTGGACACAATTAACAACACAAGAGACATTGCTGTGGACGCAATTAATAACACAAGAGACCGATAGTTGTTGAGAAACATGATCGCCCACGACACTCAGCATATTACGAAATTGATTTATCGATTGTTGTGTCCTTGTGCTGGTTTTCTGACATCTAGTTTTGATTTTTGTGCCATCACTCAACAGTTTCGAAGAATTGCCGAGTTCATAAATTTTTAATTTATCCTCTTGCTTCCTACTTGAATTTACATGTATAAGCTATTATTTGAAACAATATTTTCCTGTCTCTATGTTGTTTATGTTTAGAGGAAGGCCTATTGGCCCTTGTAGTACGAATAAGGAAGTTATATGTTTGTATTACTCAGGATACTTCAATACTTGTACGTGATATTCGTTGTTGTTGTAATAGTCCTTGTCTAGATTGTTCTGTTCTCAGTGACTTGAGTACATAGGTTGAATGTCTTGACAAAATCGCATCTGCTCATGGAGATGTGGTTATTCAAGTACGGACAAATCAGTTTACTCGAGTTGCTAGGCGATTCGGTGCCGTTAGAAGGGGCCTGGTTATTCTCTAGAATTTTTGATTATCCTAATACACCTTCCCACACCGGGAATGTCCATAGATGCTTCGTTTCAATAAATATCTTAGGGTAGAGCGGCTGATGGTTCCCGTTATATGTTGCTTCAGTGTTCTTTTTCAAAATCATTGTTAGGTTTTCTATACGGGTCACGCATATCTTTAACATAATTCGTGCATTCTCGTTCGATTTATACACATGTATGTCCAAATCATCAGATCGTGGGGACTCACGAAAAGCACTGAGTATGTCTTCTAGGACTATATGCAGTTATGTGGCTAGGCTAGCTAATTTGTCGGCTCGTTCGTTTACCTCCACACCCGCGTGTTCGGGGACAAAGTATAGATTGATATCCTCAGTGAGGTCCATGTTTTAGCCTTCTCCAGTGCTTCCAATCATCACCTACGCACATAACTTGTTTTGACTCTGAATCATATTTATTGAGTCACTCAATATACACCCATGGTAATAGGCTTGCGAGTTTAGCCAGTCTATTGCTTGTATTACATGTATGTACGAGGTATTTGAGATGTGGGTATATAGAAGAATAGGGAGCACTTCATGAAAGAAGAAGAAAACAAGCAAAGAGGTTTTGACATATGGCGTATGAAAGCAGTATTGAAAGAAATACAAATTAAATTAATTAATTAATTTGAACATATTAAAAGACGAACGATACCGCGATGAAGACTTTACTTGAAGCTAGAGTTAAGAAAAGGCGAAAACAAGGTTGGATATATATACGAATATATATCTATATAGATATATAGGTATATATTATCACAAAGAGAGATTATATATATATATATATATATATATATATATATATATATATATATATATATATATATATATATATATATATATATATATATATATATATATATATAGACAGATATATAGATAGATATAGGCCCTATATATAGAGATAATATGAGAAATATATAGAGAGATAAATGGCACAAATGATCACCAAAGAAAATAATGAATTACGAACGCCAGTTCAACACTCAACTCTCTCTCTCTCTTATCTCTCTTTCTCTCTCTATTGTAATTCTCTGATTGGTTAATGACACTCCGGTGCGTTGGAGAAAACAATACCAAGACGTTTTGTTTTACGAAGAAATCTGTCAACGATGTTTGTGCACCGTGTAACCCCATCTTGTTATCAAGTTACAGTGAACAGCGTAAGATTTGATTGCCGTAACCGATTAGATGTCGCGGCCTTACTGCAAATAGAAATTTGACGCTTGCTATATAACATCGTCCTGCATCAACAACGGTTCTACAAATATCAAACCTAGCACCTGTTTTTTGTTGTTGTTAAAATTTGTTTAGAACGAATAGTTTACTACATGTAGAGAATCCAAGAAGTATATTTTTTTACTCTTTTATTTGCTGTATTTCTTTCATGGATGTATTATATTCAACTTTGTTTAATTTTTTCCTTTGTAGCAAGTCAATCGTATATATATATCTTTGTTAAATCGGGACAGGAAAATGGAGCTGTAGGATTCTAACCCCAAACCTTTATTAGGGCAAAAAAATAACATTACATTTAGTAGGGCCTACTTGGAAACGAGCAAAACAAAGGGCAACTCCACTTTTCCTGATAAAACACACATAAACAATCAAAAGGAATCACACAAACATTAAGTGATTATCTTTCTGTTTAAATTAACGTATAGGGTGGGAGGATGTGGTTTTTCTAGTTTACACATACATTCTTATGGAAATCTATTATTAAGTGCTAGGAAATCGTGTATCATTCAGTACTAGGAAATCGTGTATCATTCAGTACTAGAAAACCGTGTATCATTCAGTACTAGAAAATCGTGTATCATTCAGTACTAGGAAATCGTGTATCATTCAGTACTAGAAAACCGTGTATCATTCAGTACTAGGAAATCGTGTATCATTCAGTACTAGGAAATCGTGTATCATTCAGTACTAGAAAACCGTGTATCATTCAGTACTAGGAAATCGTGTATCATTCAGTACTAGAAAACCGTGTATCATTCAGTACTAGGAAATCGTGTATCATTCAGTACTAGGAAATCGTGTATCATTCAGTACTAGGAAATCGTGTATCATTCAGTACTAGGAAATCGTGTATCATTCAGTACTAGAAAACCGTGTATCATTCAGTACTAGGAAATCGTGTATCATTCAGTACTAGAAAACCGTGTATCATTCAGTACTAGGAAATCGTGTATCATTCAGTACTAGAAAACCGTGTATCATTCAGTACTAGGAAATCGTGTATCATTCAGTACTAGGAAATCGTGTATCATTCAGTACTAGAAGATCGTGTATCAATTAGTACTAGGTGATCATGCATTATTCAGTACTAGAAAACCGTGTATCATTAAGCACTAGAAACCAGTGTATCATTCAGCATTTTAAAATCGTGTATCATTCAGTACTGTAAAACAGTGTATCATTCAGCATTAGAGAATCGTGTATCATTCAGTACTAGGTCATCGTGTATCATTCAGTACTAGAAAACATATCATTCTATACTAAAAAATCGCATATCACTCAGTACTAGAAAATCGTGTATCATTCAGTACAAGGAAATCGTGTATCATTCAGTACTAGGAAATCGTGTATCATTCAGTACTGGAAAAACGTGTATCATTCAGTACTAGAAAATCGTGTATCACTCAGTACTAGAAAATCGTGTATCACTCAGTACTATAAAATCGTGTATCATTCAGTACTATAAAATCGTGTATCATTCAGTATTAGAAAATCGTGTATCATTCAGTATTAGAAAATCGTGTATCATTCAGTATTAGAAAATCGTGTATCATTCAGTACTAGGACATCGTGTATCATTCAGTACTAGGTCATCGTGTATCATTCAGTACTGTCGCCACAAAGAATACACAAAGTAACCAACGAAAATCACGGAAATGTCAAGTTCCTCGCTTTAGAAGGATGAACCCCGATGAGCAAGCAGGACTGTATAGTTGACGAAAATCACGGGAAAGTCAATCATGGACCCAGTTCCACACTTGATGTAATACAAGTTCAATCATGGACCCAGTTCCACACTTGATGTAATAAATGTTCAATCATTGACCCAGTTCTACACTTGATGTAATATAGGCTCAATCAAGGACCCAGTTCAACACTTTATGTAATAAAGGTTCCATCATGGACCCAGTTCTACAAATGATGTAATTTAGCAAGTGAATGTGGCAATTGATTGTGAAAATTGAATGTGGAAATTAAACACATAAATATAAAAAAAGTATCTCTTGCGTTGTGAGGTACACTCTTCTCAACCGCAGACTTTAGTCCAATGAAGTTATATCATAGCCGTGTTATATCATAATCGTGTTATATCATAGTCGTGTTATATCATAGTCGTAACTATCACAAATAGTGAAGGTTATAATTTAGGTAATCCTTAACAAGACTTGCTCACTTGTTGCCACAGTCCGAAAGGGGGGGGGGAGAGTAAAAGAATAGTTACTATATTACTTGATATACACATCGTCGTAAGAGAAAGTTATGGAGGTTTTGGGAAGGAGGGAGGCAGTCATAGAGGTTTTGGGGAGGAGGGAGGCAGTCATGGAGGTTTTGAGGAGGAGGGAGGCAGTCATGGAGGTTTTTGGGAGGAAGGAGGCAGTCATGGAGGTTTTTGGGAGGAAGGAGGCAGTCATGGAGGTTTTATAGGAGGGGAGGCAGTCAAGGAGGTTTTGGGGAGAGGGGAGGCAGTCATGGAGGTTTTATAGGAGGGGAGGCAGTCAAGGAGGTTTTGGGGAGAGGGGAGACAGTCATGGAGGCTTTGGGGGAGGAATTGGCTGGATCCCTTGAAGGATAAAAGCCACCAAGAAATAAAGCTAAATCGGATGTAGCAAGCTGATAGACGTAAATCTCGCTGCCAAACTGTAAACTATGACATAACACATTCAGTTCTCTGGATTACGTACCGATAACCCGCAGGAGTTCGAGGACGAACGCAGAATATAATTATTGAATATATGTAAAATAATTGAAATAGGTTTTACAGAAAACAACAGAACAAATCGACTTTTTGACCATATGGTATTTATTACGATATAGACATAAAACACAGAATATCTCATCAATATAGAAGTGACTACATATAATTAGGTAGTTCTTCATTGACCTAACACAAACGGAAACACCATTACGGTGAATAAAAAAAATATACAAGAACGAGAAACTACATTACAAGAAGTAATCAGAAGAAGAGGAAGTGTCCAATCGGGGTCGTGCGGTAGATTTTTTCAGTATTATGCAATGTGTTTTTAGAAATACCCAATCGCCCCTTAAATGGTTTTTCTTTCGAAAATCCGTTTCGGTACTGTATTTTGATTGGTGCGGAATAATGCAGTCACATTTCTGCATCATAACACGGCACGGCCCTGTGTCCAATATGAAAATTAACATTATATATATAAGCAGCCCTTCCGTTAATAAAATTTCAGACTCCCTGTAGTTAACTGCCGACTTGACTGAGTTATGGAAACGTATATGCGCTTCGTGAACTTTCTGTCGTTTGCTCTCAGGAGGAGGAATGCTCGTGCCACACAACAGGTCGACCAGTGCAGAGGTCAGGTTATTTACATGATATTTGAAGATGATACTTATTATTTATGTAACCGCAATAATCGCAGAATTAAGATAAGCTGGAGGATGTCGGGATAGAGAAGTTCTTTGAAGCATAATAACATTATTTTGTTAGTTCTTTGCACTCGACTTATTGGCAAATATTGTAAAGGTGTCTTATTGGTTGAATATAGTCTTTCGTCAATTGTACAGTCATGTGAACTCATCGGTTTCCATTCTTCAAAAGTGGTTTTATGTAGCTATAAAACGACTATATTTTTAGTGACTTTAAAATGTCTAAATATTAAAGTGACTATAATATGTCTAAATATTAAAGTGACTATAAAATGTCTAAATATTAAAGTGACTATAAAATGGCTATATTTATAGTGACTATAAAATGTCTACATATTAAAGTGACTATAAAATATCTAAATATTAAAGTGACTATAATATGTCTAAATATTAAAGTGACTATAAAATGTCTAAATATTAAAGTGACTATAAAATGTCTAAATATTAAAGTTACTATAAAATGGCTATATTTATAGTGACTATAAAATGTCTACATATTAAAGTGACTATAAAATATCTAAATATTAAAGTGACTATAATATGTCTAAATATTAAAGTGACTATAAAATGTCTAAATATTAAAGTGACTATAAAATGGCTATATTTATAGTGACTATAAAATGGTAATATTTATAGTGACTATAAAATGGTAATATTTATAGTGACTATAAAATGGTCGCACGAAAATGCACTCATTTAATTCCAGCGTTATTCCGGTGCTATCATATGGATGTGAGAGCTGGAAAAGCTCTTTATCTTCAGAAAAGAAATTACTGAGTTTCGAGAACAAATGTCTTCGTAGGATAACTAACACCCATTGGAGTGAATTCAAATCGAATGATAAAATCAGAGAAGAGATGCATCAAAATTTCATCACAGCTGTTATCAGAAAACGCCGTTGGTCCTACATCGGGCATGTCCTACGCGCAGACATCAACAGAATACACAACCAATCTCTTGAATGGATACCTACTGGCAAGAGAGCGAGGGGTAGATCAAAAGAAACACTCAGAAGAACAATAGTTAGAGAAAGTAAAACAACCAATATACATATTATTCAAGAACTGCACAGAATAGCTTTGAACAGACATGATTGGAGAGATATGACCTCTGCCCTATGCGCTAACTTCAGCGCAAAAGGAAAATGAATGAATGAATAAAATGGTAATATTTATAGTGACTATAAATAGCTTTATTTAAGTGGTTATAAAATGACTATATTTATAGTGACTATAAATGACTATATTTATAGTGGCTATAAAGTGACTATTTGACTTTTCCTGAGATTTTAATAGAAAACTACCAGAGTTAAAAGATATATTGTCCATATTACACCACCAGTGTAGAATCATACTGTATGTATTCTCTCGAAGTGTGAATAGCAGGAAATGAGAGACCTGATCACCTGGTCAAGGACGGTGCTAACATGCAACAACTTGAAGTAATCAGATTTCACCAAAAGAGAGTTATGATAGAGGTACAGAAAAGCCAAATTCTCTTTCAAGGAATTCTTCTGCCAAACAGACAAGAACAAGTAGTTTGACTCAGAGCTGGACACAATAGGTATTAGGTGTGTTGATTATCATTTTCGCACACCGGACACGTCAATAGGTGCTCCGATCTCCGTTTCAGTAAATCTCTAAGAGTATAACGGCTGATGGTTCCGGTTCTATGTTGGTTCACTACTCTTTTTGAAATCTTTGTTAAGGGTTCTCTTCGGGCCACGCCCATCCTCACTCCCAATTCTTGCTTTCTTGATATTGACTCATGCTTATTATCTTAAAATCCTCTGATTGTGAGGACTCACGAAGAGAAGTGAGCTAAACGCATATTTACACAAATATCGAAAGTGATTAGAAGTAAAGTGTACATATGGTCAAGCCAACCAACCCGCAGAGCATTTCATACAAGAATGTGTTAACGATGGCACATTAAGATGCACATAATGTCCGGATACGCCTATGAATGTTTTACGATGATGCCACTCAATAAATGGAAAACACCGAACAATTTATACCGTTTCTAAAAAGTCACTGTGCATCTATTTACATTTGGTGGTGACATTAAGTCATATGAATTCTGGGTATTTAGTTGTCTTTTATGACTAGCGACATTGAAGAATGTAAGAAAATGTCTCTTGTCAATGCTGGCATGCTTGTCTGGATAGGGAGGAGTTCAGGGTATCCAGGGCGAAGACAACGCTCTGGAAAGAATATGTCACGTGATATATAACCACCATTAGCCTGGTCTAAAAAGCAAAGCCTAGTGTGTGCCAAGTCCAGCCCATTAGAGTATAATATAATCATCGTTTGAGCCGTGTCATACTCGAATCTTCGCCAAATATGCAGTCCTGTGGACTGATCAGGTATCATCATTCTTAAGAGACGCTATTTCACTTTCCCCGTGATTGTCACTGGCTGCCGACACAAAATATAGTGACCAAATACATTTTTTTTGTATCAAGAAAAGTGCTAAAAGGTCTCCTACCGTTTACTTCCCAAAAAATAATCAAAATCCGAACAAAAACCAAGTGATTCGCTTTTTTCCTTTTTGATTTAGGTAACACTCAAAACTTACTAAAGTCACATCGACTTCCCGAGATAGATATTGCCAGAAAAGAACATCTTACTGAAGTTAATTCAACTGTCCCGAGATAGACTCTGCTTGAAAAGAATATCTTACTGAAGTTAATTCAACTGTTCTGAGATAGACACTGCTTGAAAAGAAAATCTACTAAAGTCATGTCAACTGTCCTGAGATAGACACCGCCAGAAAGGAACATCTTTACAAACGTTCAATGGTTTATTAACATATAATTGAATTTTCAGCGACTCTATGGGCATGATCAGAAAAATTACACATGGTATGCGTTCGTGAACAGTGGTTCACAATTGCGTTCGGCGCAATGAAACAGAAGAAGATCGGCTGGCGTGCACTACCGCTGTGCTGGACTGTGGATATAGTGCGGAAATCAACTGGACCTCTCTTTTTCAAATGCTATGTCGCAGCATTGTTGTATTTCTCATAATGCTCACCCTATAGCGTTATCAAAATGTCACACTATCTATCTAAATAACGTGTTTTTTTACAGAACGTTGTCCTCACTGCCACGCTGTAAGCCTCTCAATTCTATTCAAGCTGCCAGGCTTCTTCAGTGCCACGTTCAGAAAATCTTCGATGTTTCAGTTTTTGGCAACGTATGCATCTCAGTAGTCTGCCATTGCTTCATGAGCCGGTTCTGGTCGCTTATCAGTTATCGTACTTAAAGCGCACTCAACTCAATACGGGGCCTTTCCAACTCTTGTCTTCGAACCCGTTGGTCGATAATATGATCTTCCATCTTCTCCACCTGTACGTCTCATACAGCGAGGCATACAAATAGCACTACTAATATTCCAGAAGACTCCCACGAATTTGCGGGTACTTATCATTGCAAGATATTAACCACGAAAAATGAACGCACTTGGTAATATCTATGACCTCGGTCTCCCTGGCTTCGAACTGTCGATTAGAGCCAATCAGACAAGGTCATCTACCACCAGTTCTCGTGCTAGAAATGATACCCCTGTATTCGTTTATATTTTGCTGTGCTTATTTAGTGGAAATAATATGGAAGATTTATGGAAATCTCTTGAGAACAGGTGTGTTAAGATGATGGTGATTGTAATCTTAACGTGCAAAGATGAAGCATTCTTTCTATCTCTTTTATTTTCATAATAAACATTTTGGTTTTCATCATCATCATCATTATCATCATCATCATCACTATCATCATCATCCTCCTCCTCCTCCTCCTCCTCCTCATCATCATCATCATCATCATCATCATCATCATCATCATCATCATCATCATCATCATCATCATCATTATCATCATCATCATTATCATCATCATCATCATCATCATCATCATCATCATCATCATCATCATCATTATCATCATTATGATCATCACCATTATCATCATCATCATCATCATCATCCTCCTCCTCCTCATCAGCATCATCATCATCATCATCATCATCCTCAACATCATCATTATCATCATCCTCCTCCTCCTCATCATCATTATCATCATCATCATCATTATCTTCAGAATCGTCATTATTTTCATCACCATCGCCACCACTATAATTGTCGTCATAGTCATAATCATCATGATCGCCTTCATCACTATCATAAATTACTATCAACTTCATTTTATTTAACATAATCACCTTCATCATTACCAATTCTCAGTATAATTTGTATCATTATCTTCGCAAACATCGTTGAAATCATCATTATCAGGTAAAATATATGAATCTGATGGAAGGAACAACAGTAGTAATATAGGGTCAAAACATCCCCAGGCGCCCATACGCCTAATGCACCAAATGGCTCCCATAAGACCTCGCTGGCACAGCCACCCTAAAAAACTGTTTTCTGACTTTAAAAAAAGTGATTTTTTAAAAAAAGGGGTCTATAATAAATATACTTATTATAAAAAGAGAAAGCCCTGTTAAACAGTTTAATTAATAGAAATGGATACACGGTGGATACATCCTTTTACAGCCCTGATAGCAGGATCGACTGGTTGTGGAAAAACTGTATTTGTCAAAGATTTTGTCTAAAACATGAGTCAGATCGTGGAACCTGTTCCAGAGGAAATTATCTGGTGTTATGGTGAGTGGCAGGCGTCGTATGAGAATATGCCAGGTGTTCAGTTTATTGAAGGGTTACCAGATATGGAACATAGGAAGGGTTATAGGAATCGCTTACTGGTGCTTGATGATTTGTTGAGTGAAACGGATGATCGAGTGACCAAACTGTTTATCAAAGATAGTCATCATAGGAACTTGAGAGTAATGTATTGTACAGAATCTCTTTCGGAAATAAACCGAACAAAGAACAATTAGTCTCAACTCACACTATATTGTCCTCTTCAAGAAGGACAGAAATGGCTCACAGATTATACATTTAGCTGAAAAAATGTACCCCGGGCAGAACGTCTATGTACAAGAAAGTTTTAAAGATGTAACATCAGCACTCTACCACATAAAACATACACAGAAGCATCGCAACAGGGATATAATGGAGAGAAGAGTACATGGAAAGAGGAGAAAGGGCAGACCAAGAAGACGATGGACTGACGACATTAAAGATAACATGAATACATCGCTAGAAAATGCAAGCCACGTCGCCCAAGACAGAGAGAGGTTCAGAGAGTTCATTCGGAAGACAACGTTCTAGAAGGAATACGTCACATGACACACGGGTAAGTACTTAGAGTAAGGTTAGGATTAGAAATAATATTTCTAATGTGTGCGCGCACCTCGCTCCGTGTGTAGCGGGCAGAAATACTGATCGCTCACCACAAATAATAGGAAATTGTAAAAAAATGTGTAAATTGGAAAACAAACAGATTATGCATAAGTTCGTCTGTGTCTAGAGTTATCATGATTGTCTGTGTGATTGTCGGATGTGACGTCACGGCAGCCATTATTTTGATTGGTGTTACACGGGAATCCATGACGTTGGATAGTTAAAATTGTCAACAGTGTGCTATTTTTAGCACAGTGGAGAACTAATCTGTACTTTTAACAAATTACTATACATAATAGGCAAAAGATACGTTTATATAGACAAGAAACATACAAACTGACTACTGTTTATATCGTGAGTCATCATAAAAATAACGCAGAGTATGGCAACACTGGAGATCACAAGTTACAAAACTCGGACAAAGAAAGCTACTATGGAATATTCAGCTCGGCTGCCAGATAAACAAATGTGAAGCCTTAAGTCATGCTAACTGTAAATCAGTGCCTACCAGCGAGGATATCGAGATGTCCGTGTATATTGGCCGCGCAGAAGCGTTGTTTACGACTGGTCATATAATATGAATAGGTGGACAACGAAATATCATGAGAGAATCTATAGAGACTCGTTACTCTTTGATCAAGCGTGAAAGTATCAAGTCTTATGACGGGGGCAGTAATACAACTAGAAACATAACATGTAGGTTACAACTAGAAACATAACATGTAGGTTACAACTAGAAACATAGCATGTAGGATACAACTAGAAACATAACATGTAGGATACAACTAGAAACATAACATGTAGGTTACAACTAGAAACATTAACATGTAGGTTACAACTAGAAACATAACATGTAGGTTACAACTAGAAACATAACATGTAGGTTACAACTAGAAACATAACATGTAGGTTACAGCTAGAAACATAACATGTAGGTTACAACTAGAAACATAACATGTAGGTTACAACTAGAAACATAACATGTAGGTTACAACTAGAAACATAACATGTAGGTTACAACTAGAAACATAACATGTAGGTTACAACTAGAAACATTAACATGTAGGATACAACTAGAAATATAACATGTAGGTTACAACTAGAAATATAACATGTAGGTTACAACTAAAAACATAACATGCAGGATACAACTAGAAACATAACATGTAGGTTACAACTAGAAACATTAACATGTAGGATACAACTAGAAACATAACATGTAGGTTACAACTAGAAACATAACATGTAGGTTACAACTAGAAACATAACATGTAGGTTACAACTAGAAACATAACATGTAGGTTACAACTAGAAACATAACATGTAGGATACAACTAGAAACATAACATGTAGGTTACAACTAGAAACATAACATGTAGGTTACAACTAGAAACATAACATGTAGGATACAACTAGAAACATAACATGTAGGTTACAACTAGAAACATAACATGTAGGTTACAACTAGAAATATAACATGTAGGTTACAACTAAAAACATAACATGTAGGTTACAACTAGAAACATAACATGTAGGTTACAACTAGAAACATAACATGTAGGTTACAACTAGAAACATTAACATGTAGGTTACAACTAGAAATATAACATGTAGGATACAACTATAAGAAGGAAGCCTGAAATACTGATCCAAACGAACTTTTTAAGACATTATGCTACAACAAGAAAATTTGTGTCATTTAAAGAGGTCATACAAACAAGAAACTTCACATAAACATTACAAAAGACAACATAAACATCAAACTTCACAACGCCAAACATCCAACTTAAACACAAAACATAAACTTCACAATACTAATCAAAACACAAACATCGCATAGCAACATCCAAGAAAAACATTGAAACGAACATCTAATACGAACTGCATGTTAACAAACATCAACTTCAATTGAATAGCCACAAGCAATTATAACTTTGCATAAACATTAAACTTGACAATAACACACATTCAGATCAAACACGAAACATAAACTTCACATTTCCAAGCAGATAAATCAAAGTTTGCCAAACATCAAGTTTCACAACAAGACAAACATACAAATCAGACATACAATATGCAAGACAAACATTAAACAAACAACTGATACGACACGCATAATACTAACAAACATCAAACTTCACAACACAAGACAAACATACAAATTAGACATACAATATGCAAGACAAAAATTAAAACAAACATCTGATACGACATGCACACATCAAACTTCAAATATCAAAAATCCAGAAACAATAAAACTTTGCATAAACATCAAACGCCACAATTACCGCAAAAAACATAAACAGAAGACAGAAACATTTAAATAATCTCACATAGAATATAAAATTGAGACACGGCATATGAACAAGAAACTTCACATAAACATTACAACTAAAACAGAATTTCCAAGACACAAACATTTATGTCAAAGAACAGAAACTTCACAACTCCTGTCAAAATCGAAATTTCTCATTACAATTATAACAGACATGAAAAACATAAAATATAAGACAAAAACATTTAAGAAAAAGAGCTGACATTTGACAATTTCATTTAAAAAAAAAATTAAACAGCACAAACATCAAAACGAATAACTAATACAAATCATATTAACAAGCCGCGCGCGTGTTGTTGGGACACGAGAGGGGAGCAAATAATAGCAACACTGTTTACTTTCCACGCATGTCGTAAGAGGCGACTAAGGAGGTTATGGGATGGAGTTGGCTATTTCATCCCGTATAGGGCCAGTGACCCAAAGCCATGCTGAAGTAGAATGTGTTAGGCTGAAAGGCGCAGATATCACAGCAACTCTGTAAATCATGACACAACGCATTCCGTTATCCTGACTACATCCTGCTAACCTGCAGGAGTTTGAGAACGAACGCACAAGAAGAATATTAACAAGGCCCATCACCTTTCCACACGAAGACGTCAGCAACATAACATCTGATATCAAAACATTAAACTTAGCAATTATAACATACAAGAAAAACATTAAAACAATCAACTGATACAAAACATATTAACAAAACACAAAACAAAGAATATAAACATCAAACTTCACAATTCCATATAAACAAAGGAAACCTAGTACAAACAGCAAAACGAACAGCCGATAGAAATCATAACAAGACACAACACTTTTCCACACTAAGACGGTAGAAACTTCACAACCCCTAACAAAATATCCAACTTTACATTTCAAGTCAGACAAATCAAACTTAGCACAAACAGCAAAACGAACAACAGATACAAATCATATTAACAATATACAAAACAAAGGTCATAAACATCAAACTTCACAACTGAAACTACACTCATACTAACGCCTTCAATACAAATCCTTCCAACGGACAACCAAACTTAAATCAACAACAGACATAGAATTGTTAAGTCAATAGGCGTCTTACAGTAACAACTGATCTTCAACACCCCAACGTCAAAATATATCTCCACGTTAGTACCGGACCGCCGCTGAGAGCCACTGGATGACACACCGCCAGCTCAAATGGAGGAATACGACTAAAGACCAAAACCTCCTTATGGTAATACAGTGTAGAGGTGGTAAAGACATTTCCCCTGTCCACAGACATGAAAGACAGGGCTACGGTTGACGAAAAAGCGTAGAGTTCCACAACTACCTACAAGACAAGACTACAATCGACGAAAAATCAACACTGCCCACAGCTACGTAGGACAAGACATGGCAATACAGGTCAAAGAAACCAGTCTTACTACAAACAGACATGAGACGATAGAACTACTTACACCGAAGAATCCAGGCTCACCACAGTGACTCACGGTGCTGCAAAGATAGTCAAAAGTAGAAACGTATCTGACCTACAACTACCCGTGGCATTTCAAGCCTAGCAATGTAAACTTTCTACAGCTACACGATACAGGAACAAACACTACTGAGAAAATAAACTGAGAAGATCAACAATCTAGAAAACGATAGGCAAGAAGAAGTTATAATTCTCAAATTACGAGAAAGCAAATTTAAAAGTGTACAGGGCGTAGCCCTGATATACAGAGAAAAGCAGCAACGCAGATATTATCAGGTAAAATCTATGAGTCTAATGGAAGCAGCAAGACGCAACTATTGAAGTAACCATTATCAGGTAAAATATATGAATCTGGTGGAAGCAACAAGACGCAATTCCTCTTTGGTATTACCATTGCATATATTGTATCTGAACGGTGTTACACGATAATTCTTGCTCCACTGTGTTACAAGTGCGCTCTAACTTCCTGCTAAGTATATATCAGGGTTTGCGGTACATATCAGGGTTAACAAATTGACTTTTAGGAAAGAATAAATTTCAGGCTGAAAAGTCTCTGGAACTCTTCTTCTGTGTTCATTCTGCAATTTCTGGAGATTAGCGTAATGTAATCCGGAGAAAGGAATGCATTGTTATGGTGTAAAGCTCTGTAATGTAATCCGGAGAAAGGAATGCATTGCTATGGTGTAAAGCTCTGCTGCGATATCTGCATCATTTGACATTATACATCCGAATTCAGTATGACCTATGGGTCACTTTGATGTGATATGTGATAGGATACCTAACACAATCCTCCAAACCCCCTTAGTCGCCTCATATGAGTGACATGCTTTGCTGGTGGCCGCACATGTTACCACACTGCTCTCGGCTGACCCAGGGTTAGCAGATAACCAAGATCCCAAAAGTACCTCCTCGTGGTGCACCCTGGAAGCAGACATACAGCTGTTCGTGCTGATTCTGGCTAAAACATTTGGGGATCGTGTCTGTGAATGTGGAGGCAGCAGATGGAAAGAAAATTGACTGCAAAAGAGACAGTCATTATCTCCGACACATATGCGCCAACACATGTAGCAGCGCTGTCGACACACAGTGAAGCTAGGGCGGCCAATGAAAAGGCATGAAAATGTAGATGCATGGCTAAAGACAAAAAAACAACATACTGATTACAATGAACGGGCAGCTCAGCGCCAGAGGGCAGCGCCAAGTACAAAAAGAAAGGAAAAAGTTTCAAGGAAGTCGGACTAATAATTTATGATAGCCGGCGACAAGCTTCTAGTTACCTGTGCTCCTTACGGACAGAGACCCAGTCCCAATCGTGGGCGCCCGGCATAGAATGCAGCCCAACTCTACTGTCGAGCTTTCCTGTCGAGCTTACCGGAAACCTGCTTGCAGAGAGAAAGGGTTAAGTACTCAATGGACTCAGGTACAAATGGGGCAAAGTCGTTCAGCTCGAGAACACGACGTGCTTCCAAACGTGTGGTGAGACTCCGACTTGGACGAGGGGTTCACGATGTCGGTGAACGACACCTCGCCTAAGAAGGCGAAAGATCCCGGATTCAACTCTTTTGTCGAGTTCTTCCATAACCTGAACCAGGCTCGCTGGTGAGAAAAGGTTCAGCATCCAATGGTCACATGCACAGAACGTATAATTACACGAGGCAAGTTCACAGACTGGAACAGCTCGTGTAAGATAGACGTGACCGACAATCGTCTCGGCGAAGCGAAGAGTCATTGCGCATTCTCTCGCCCGTCGACAGATAGGCGGGCTGTCACAGGCCAGGGAAGCCCACTACCCTAATTAAAAGTATGATGAAACGGATGTGCTGGGCCTCTGATGTCCGGCTACAAAGTGAGCCAACGGAAGTGCAAATAACACTGTTCAACTGTGGAATTAACTTCACCTTCCCGGCGGAAATCACACGATGTATTCGTTTTGATTTTAAGAGAGCAAACGCAGAAGAAGAAGAAGCTGCAACCCAGATCGTACAGCTTTCAATAAAAGATTATTGTATCTCGTCGTCGTCCTTGAGGGTCAATTGACAGAAGAGAACAGTAAAATATCGAGACAAAAAATACAGTGACAATGATTTTTTTGACAGGTGTAATTGTGTTTGCACATCACACGTTATTTATGCGCCTACAACGACATGCATGGAAAGAAGACAGAAAGCTAGTCTATTAGAAGTCGAGGACCCGGGAGGCTATTTTAAATTTGCTAACAGAAAATGTGTTTTTTTTTCATTACGCTATTTTACAGTGTGGTCTAGGGTTTGATTCCCATAAGAACTGTTTTGTTTAATTTCTAATTACTCGTATGGGTTTTCACTTCCCGATGAAATGTAACTATACAAATAGCGTACCAAGATGCCGTGAAATATTTCTGAACTATTTCGCTGCCTGCAAAATATGTTATCGAAAGTAGTACGCTTCCCGCAGGTCGCCAATTGAATAACCCTGTTGTAAGTGTTGCCAAAACTATCAACTCTTCTTGGCTTCTATTACGACATACGTGGAAGGTCAGAGTGTTACTATTATTTATTCCTATTTTGAACCTCGGCAACTCTAGCGCACAGATAGGAAACAAGTGGATATCATTTCTGAGAGAATTGCACTTGATAGATTTGCTTCGAGATGGTTAGTTTTTGGGCAGAAGCGCATCGTGATCGTGGGTGTCCTGAATTGCGGTATAATTTTAAAAACCCTGATTGGCTTTTAGAGTTTGTTATATTTTCGCTATTAGAACCTCTTCTACATTGCAGTTTTATCTGCGCGTTTTGATATTTTTGTTTCACCGATATTTCGGTGCTTATTCAGGGTTGTCGTATAGATTTTATTACTTGTATAATCATTACAGTCAGCCAAACAATCAAAGAAAGAAAAAGTCAGCTAAAAGTCACAATTTGAGCAATATTTTTCATACTCGAATACGTGCAAAATAAGACATCGAGTTCTTTCTTATAACATTCATTATTCCACTCTGTTGTCTATACTCAATTTCACATTTGTTTTCCTACGTGTGTAGAGGTTGTTACTGATAACAGTGCTTGTTTTCCCACATTTGTAGAGGTTGTTACTGATAACAGTGCTTGTTTTTCCACATTTGTAGAGGTTGTTACTGATAACAGTGCTTATTTTCCCACATTTGTAGAGGTTGCTACTGATAACAGTGCTTGCTTTCCACATTTGTAGAGGTTGTTACTGATAACAGTGCTTATTTTCCCACATTTGTAGAGGTTGCTACTGATAACAGTGCTTGTTTCTCCACATTTGTAGAGGTTGTTACTGATAACAGGGCTTCCCCCCCCCCACATTTGTAGAGGTTGTTACTGATAACAGTGCTTGTTTTTCCACATTTGTAGAGGTTGTTACTGATAACAGTGCTTGTTTTCTCACATTTGTAGAGGTTACTATTGATAATAGTGCTTTGACTTTGATACAATGTACTATGTACTTCTATGAATTTTCAGAAGCCTTTCAAGCATACGCATAAAAGTGCATTGACACTTTTATTTTGTGTTAGCGGTATTTTTAGATGTTTTTTTTAATTGATACATATGTCGTGTTTATAGTTACTGTGTGACTTATTATTTTGCTATAATTGCTTTTATTTAAGAAAATGAAAATGCAAGTGATGAGTCGTGTGGACACTCAAGTTCACAATTTCAGGTTATCAGTCGCTTAGACACTCACGTAACACTGCACGTAATGAGTCGCGTAGACACTCACGTAACACTGCACGTAATGAGTCGCTTAGACACTCAAGTCTACCACTGCA
This sequence comes from Meghimatium bilineatum, assembly GCA_034231615.1. NCBI lineage: Eukaryota > Metazoa > Mollusca > Gastropoda > Stylommatophora > Philomycidae > Meghimatium > Meghimatium bilineatum. Next base: position 41,670,949 of record CM067308.1, read on the forward strand.
CGTAATGAGTCGCGTAGACACTCAAGTCCACCATTGCACGTAATTCTTCTTCTTCTTCTTTCGTTCGCTAATAATGTCTATGTCTGCAGTGTTGTTTCTTGTATAAATTGGACAGTGTTTGCCATTTCTTGTTTTGTACCATAAAGTTTAACATTCATTGGTGTATCAGAAGGCCAGTATGTGCATCTTAATGTGTCATAGTTTGCACATTCTTGAAGGATATGTTCTGAAGTCTGGTTGACTTGTCCACAATTACACTTTGCTGTTGTGCAAATTTTGTATACATATGGCTGTTTAGTCTATTGTGCCCAGTTCTCAGTCGAAATATGATGACCTGTTCTTGTCTGTTAAGTAGGTGGTAGTAATCCCGTGGAGGTAAGTTAGGCTTTCGTTGTGCCTTTATCATGGATTTCTTTTGGTGATAGCTGATTGGTACATCCGGTTGCTGCATGTTAGCACCTTCCTTGGCGAGTTGATCATCTCTCTCATTTCCTGCTATTCCACAGTGTGATGGAATCCATTGCAGAATAACTCTACACCTATTTTGTACTATGGACAATACCTCTTTTAACTCTGGAAGCTTATTGGATTGTAATGCCTCTAGTACTGACCTTGCATCTGTAAGTATTACTATAGGGTGTGAGGTCCTGTCCAATGTTAACAGTTTCTCTGCAGCTGTATAAATAGCTTTGACTTCAGAGTCATAGTTGTTGCAGTAATTCCCTGTTGGTATACAAGTAGTATCAGTGGTGCCATCTGGGTATTCTACATATACACCACTTCCTCCATTTTTTACTGTATTCTGTGCTGATTCATCTGTATATACTCTGGTCCATAGATCACTTGGGTAAACATCATCAAGGAAACTGAGAGCTGCTACTCTTTTCTGCAGATTATTCTGATGTTCATCCCCATGCACACCAGCTACTGTTGTTTGGATGGTCACTGGTAGGCATGTCCGTTTTTCCCATGGGGTGTGTTCTGGTTGAGATGTCATTGGTATTGTTACCTCCGGCAGATCCGATACCTGTCTACGTAGACGCTTGGCTTGGTGTATGAAGCTGCTTCTTTTAAGCCGTCCTTGTGACAGATTCTGGAATCTTTCCTTCACTGGGTGACTATGGTGGGAAAGAAACTTTTCTCCATGAATTATAGTTTTAGTATCTCTACGCTTTCAATGACTGCATCCCTTCGATATTCTGCATTTCTATGATTGGTGTGGATCTCATTGCGCCTGTAATGATTCTAAATGCGTGGTTCTGTACTCTATCTAGCTTTTGTAGTGTAGGGTTTGATGATGAACTCCATGCTGTAGAACCATATTCCAAGTGTGGTCGAATGGCTTGTTGGTATACATTTTTTAGAATTCTTTCATTAGCTCCCCAAGTTGTCCCACTCAGTTTTCTTAGTATAGCTATCTTCCTTCTAGCCTTTGTTTCTGCTTTGCTGATATGATGTTTCCATGTCATTTTGGCATCAAATGTTACACCAAGATATGTGGGCTGGTCATCTACCTTTAAGATAGTTTTATTTACATAGATGTTTCCTGCTCTTTGTTTTGGTGAAAGTGTACAGAAGGGTTGTTGCTGACTTCTCTATATTGATACTTACACACCATTTGTCAGCCCAATTAGTCAAAATGTCCATGGCTCTCTAAAGCATTTTTGTGGCAACCATGGCGCTCTCATGTGTGCACCATAGAACCAAGTCATCTGCATATAGTGCTGCCTTAGTTCCACAGGGTATTTCTTCAATTAGATCATTGATAAATATGAGAAAAAGAGTGGGTGATAGAACTCCTCCTTGAGGCACTCCATGGCGTAGTAATACTTTTCTACTTTTTTTGTCATTTACTTGTACTCTGGCTCTTCTATTGTGAAGAAAGGCTTTCATCCATCTATACATATTTCCACATATCTTGTAGTTTCTCATTTTTTGAAGCAATCCTTCTTTCCATACTTTATCAAAGGCCTTCTGTAAATCAATCCATGCCACTAAAACTGATTTTTTTTGTCTTGGAAAGCATCCTCAATTTCCCGTGAGAGGTATGTGGTTTGATCCTCTGTGGAGTAGCATTGCCTGAAACCTGCCTGCTGTGGTGCAAGGAATTTTCTACTTTCCAGGTGAAATTTTAGTCTTAGGTTTATGATGCGCTCCATTGTTTTGCACAGGCAACTTGTAAGACTAATTGGTCTGTAGCTAGTTGGTGTTGTTCCATCTTTTCCAGGTTTAAGCAAAGGGACCATAATTGATTCTCTCCAGATTTGTGGTATTTTCCCAGTAGTCCAGCTAATATTTAGGATGTCCAATAGTTTCCTTCTGGCTGTTGTTCCTAGATTCTTTATCATTTCATTTGATATTTCATCAATACCTGGGGACTTATTTAGCTTTAGTTTAGAGACCGCTAATTCCAATTCACTATATGTTAACAATGTATCCATAATTTCATATGCGCTGTTTTCATCACTGATTCTAGTCTGAGCATGTTCCAATTTACTTTTTTGGTCGATCCGCACTGTATGCTGTTTCTCTGGACTAATTTCAATATTGCAGTCTTGAGCAAATATCCTAGCGAAATTATCTACTGCTTGCTTTCCTGTAATCATTTTGCCATTCTGTACGAGTGTTATGTTTGTGCTTCTTCTTGTTCCCTCATCATTTAGTTGTTTGACCCGTTTACACAGTTTTCTTCCATCCTTTTCAAAATTTAAGGATTCTGTTTTCTCTTTCCAGCTCTTTCTTCTAGCTTCTATTTTGGCTCTTTGGAATTTAGCTTTTGCGTGTTGATGTTTGTTGTGATGTTCCTGGCTTGGGTTATTTTCCACTTCCGTCCGTGCTTTTTCTAATTCCTCTTGCAGCAGTTCTAGTTGTTCACTCCAGTATGGCTTGTATTGTTTGCGTGCTCCTCTTGGTATTGCTTCCTTGGCAGCTTGATGAATACATTTATTGAACTCTTTGACTATGGCATTTATGTCTTTTCCTTCCATATCTATTTGTCCAGTTAAAACAATACTGCGGTGTTTAAATAGTCCCCAATTTGCTTTTTTATAATTCCATCTTGGAAGGCTACATGCATTTCCTGTGAGTTCATTTTTAATACTAAGAAGGACTGGTCGATGGTCGCTACCTCCAAGTTGCTTCCCCACTGTTCTAATGATTTCCCAGTTTAGGTCTGCTGAGTACAATGCCAAGTCTGGCGTGGAATTAGTTAGCCATGCTCTTGAGTAGTATGTTGGAGGATCTTTTGGCTTATTAAGCAATAGAAGACATTTATCGTCTTGCCAGCTTTCAAGTTCTTCTCCTCTTTTATCCATGTGGTCATAACCCCAGCTTTGAGAGTGACTATTAAAATCTCCACATACTATCAGTCTTCCTCTGTACGGTATTGTGTCCAGGGAAAGGGACTGGTCATTTGGACAATAATAATTTAGTAGGTTGAAGTCTGTGTTCTTGGTCTTTAGTTGAAGGTCCTGATATTCTGCTCCTTCCATGTATAGCTCAGTTTGATGTGCGCTGATATTATTTTTGACTAGGGTTAGTATACCTCCTTTTCTTCTGTCTATTCGATCAGCTCTAAAGCACTGATAACCTGCAATTTTAAAGGCTACATCTTTGCTGAGGTGTGCCTCTTGTATGCAACAAATGCTGACCTGTTCCTTAAGAAGGGTGTTTTCTCATTCTAATTTCTTGCTAAAGACATCTTTTTTGCTATTTACACCCTCAGCATTCCAGTGCATTATTGTAAGTGGTGTCTCATTGGTTGGTAATATTTGTTGGTCAGTGATATTACTCTTGTGCCTCCTGGCTCCACAAGGCAATCGAAGAGGACCTCCAGTCGTATGGGGTGGGCCCTTTCGAGGTATAGGGCCCGGTGCTACTCCTGCCTGGTGAGTCGTCACAGGGTTAGCACCATAACGGGGTAATGCAGATATAGACATTCATGTGCGATAATGCATGACATTCTGATTGTTGCGGTGCGCCTTCTGGCCAAATGTCGCTGATTTCAGCACCTTTACTTGCTAGGCAAGACTGTGGTCCTGTCCGAATGTGGGAGGGCCCGGCCAGTCTTACTTTCCAGCCTCTGCTGGCTGGACTAAGCCCCATCTCCACGCCAAGGAGCTGGACTCGATGGGGACTGCACATAATGAGTCACACAGACACTCAAGTCCACCACTGCACGTGATGACTCGCCTAGATACTCAAGTTACACTGCAAATGATGAGTCGCCTAGATACTCAAATTACACTGCAAATGATGAGTCGCCTAGATACTCAAATTACACTGCAAATGATGAGTCGCCTAGATACTCAAGTTACACTGCAAATGATGAGTCGCCTAGATACTCAAATTACACTGCAAATGATGAGTCGCCTAGATACTCAAATTACACTGCAAATGATGAGTCGCCTAGATACTCAAATTACACTGCAAATGATGAGTCGCCTAGATACTCAAGTTACACTGCAAATGATGAGTCGCCTAGATACTCAAATTACACTGCAAATGATGAGTCGCCTAGATACTCAAATTACACTGCAAATGATGAGTCGCCTAGATACTCAAGTTACACTGCAAATGATGAGTCGCCTAGATACTCAAATTACACTGCAAATGATGAGTCGCCTAGATACTCAAATTACACTGCAAATGATGAGTCGCCTAGATACTCAAATTACACTGCAAATGATGAGTCGCCTAGATACTCAAATTACACTGCAAATGATGAGTCGCCTAGATACTCAAATTACACTGCAAATGATGAGTCGCCTAGATACTCAAGTTACACTGCAAATGATGAGTCGCCTAGATACTCAAATTACACTGCAAATGATGAGTCGCCTAGATACTCAAATTACACTGCAAATGATGAGTCGCCTAGATACTCAAATTACACTGCAAATGATGAGTCGCCTAGATACTCAAATTACACTGCAAATGATGAGTCGCCTAGATACTCAAATTACACTGCAAATGATGAGTCGCCTAGATACTCAAATTACACTGCAAATGATGAGTCGCCTAGATACTCAAGTTACACTGCAAATGATGAGTCGCCTAGATACTCAAGTTACACTGCAAATGATGAGTCGCCTAGATACTCAAGTTACACTGCAAATGATGAGTCGCCTAGATACTCAAGCAACAATGCTATTGATGACTCGCATAGACACTCAAGTACACCACTGCACTTAATGAGTCACGCAGACACTCAAATCCACCACTGCACGTAATGAGCCGCATAGAAACTCAAGTAACACTGCACTTAATTAGTCGCGTAGAAACTCAAGTAACACTGCACTTAATGAGTCGCGTAGACACTCAAATCCACCACTGTACGTAATGAGTCGCGTAGACATTCAAGTACACCACTGCACTCAATGAGTCACGCAGACACTCAAATCCACCACTGCACGTAATGAGTCGCATAGAAACTCAAGTAACACTGCACTTAATGAGTCGCGTAGAAACTCAAGTAACACTGCACTTAATGAGTCGCGTAGAAACTCAAGTAACACTGCACGTAAATGAGTCGCATAGAAACTCAAGTAACACTGCACTTAATGAGTCGCGTAGAAACTCAAGTAACACTGCACTTAATGAGTCGCGTAGACACTCAAATCCACCACTGCACGTAATGAGTCGCATAGAAACTCAAGTAACACTGCACTTAATGAGTCGCGTAGAAACTCAAGTAACACTGCACTTAATGAGTCGCGTAGACACTCAAATCCACCACTGCACGTAATGAGTCGCATAGAAACTCAAGTAACACTGCACTTAATGAGTCGCGTAGAAACTCAAGTAATACTGCACCTGATGACAGGTAAAAAATTTATATATATTGTTTTGTATATGCTTAAGTTATTTTGTCTCAGAAAAGTTTTTAAGATACAGTAGATTTGGAAATAAACTGACAGAACGAGGAATAGTTTGGCTCTTTTTGGAGGTGGAAAGTTCGTGGTGTGAAGAAACAAAAAGGAGGGATTACGATGGGGGAGGGAAAACGGGGGTTTGTTCTAGTGAACAATAACATTAACTTATTTTCTGAAATGCCAGACGTGTTGAGGGCGATAACTGATAGCAATATGCTGTGTAATCAACATAATAAACGCACAAATATACAACTAGAGGATGCAATTTGCGGGCACATAGTGCACCTTGTCTGATACGATGAGTACAATGGGGTGCGCTTCCATTGTTTGGAAATATGAAGTCGTTTGCTTAATCTAATGATGATTGCGAGCGAGAGATTAGAAACTAGGCGTATACTTCATGACCTTATGGTTGCAACTGTTGTCAGTGCTGACATGTGATGCAATACGTTGTGTGATGAGAAACCAGGCGTACACCCCATGACCTGTAGCTGCAGCTGGTGTGAAAACCGCATTAAGGCTGTCATAAATTACGTCATCAATTATATATTTTAAAAATAATTTTGATCATTTCATCTTGCCCCTGCTAATTATGTCTCCAATTTTGTGCTAAAATACCAGAAAAATACCCGCTCCCACTAAAAGTTTTTTTATCCGTAATAGTACGATAAATGCTATATAATTTTTTATGTTATTTATTTTAAAATATTCAGCTTCAACAAATTTAATAGGTCTTTTCTTCTTCTTCTTTTGTTCACTTGAAACATGCCTATATCTGTAATTCTGTCTCCTTAATAAAACTCACTGTATTTTGTAGTTCATACAGTGTCCCATAGAGCTTTGATTCCAGTGTTGTTTTCTCTGGCCAATATGTCTGCCTCAGCGTTTCATGCTCATTGGTCGTTTGTTTGTTTGGCCAGTAGCTCTATTCCCTTGCCTCCTGGCTACTCGGGGCAATTGAGAAGGACTTCCAGTAACTGAGGTTGGGCCCTTTAGAGGTATAGGGCCCGGCACCGTCCCTGCCTGAACGTCCGCCACAGGGCAGACACCATAACTATTTATAAATGCAGATATCTTTCCATTGTGTTTTGTGCTTGGCATCCTGATTATCTGTGCGCCTTTTGGCTGGATGCCTCCGTCTTCAGCATTCTGCTTACTTGGGCAGGACTATGGTCCTGCTCGAGTGGGACTGCCCGACCAGTCTTAGTTTCCAGCCCCTGATGGCTGAAATAAGCCCCATCACCACTACACGGTGCTGGCCTCAATGAGGAATAGGTCTTTACAAAATCCACTAAAATAGTATTGTTGACGTCAATATTTTCCACACTCCTGACCTGTTTGTCAATAAATGTCAAACATTTTCAGACCCTCTGCCTCCCCTAATTTGTGACTATTCATGATTAACCCCTTATGAGGGACCGTTCCGTGATGTGCAGAGAGGCGTCCTCATCAGACGGCAACAATTAAAATACATTGATGGAGCGGCATTTCGAAGGAAAACCATTGAAAGGGGAAAGGGGGGGGGGGGTGGCATTTCGAAGATTTGCATAATAATCATTAAAATTGGCACAAAACAAGAAAGAGACAATACAATCGACAGGGAATCCATTAGCATCCGACAAAAAGCGCCCCCCCCCCAAAAAAAAAAAAAAAAAAAAAAACAACAAACAAAACAACAACGCACAAACAAAAAACACAAAGAACCAGCGCAAAACAACATCTCTTTTCAAATAAAAATAGTCATTCTTAGGACTATATCCTAACCCCCAATATTTATTGTTCTTATCAGAACGCATAGACCAGATCCCAGGTCAATCCACCAGTCGCAAACAGGACACGCCCTGATATAACCGTATAATACCATTTCAAGGTTGAAAATGCGTGTCTTTCTCATAAAGACGAATCCCACACACACACACAAAAAGTTGTTGTAAATAAAGATTTTAAAAAAAAATAAGGTGGTGCTTCTAGGTTGAGGCCCTTTCATTGCACTTCGGTTGGGGAGACCCCTTGCGATCATCCCAAATGTGGACAAATCGAGTGCGTAATTTTTTTCGTAAGGGGAACTACGTTCGCGCTATCCTCTAATATAATAAATAAATGAGTGGTGGGGAAAAAATATATAGAAAAGGGAAATTACTTTTATCTTGAAAGTGATTTGAAAAGGGACAAAATTTAATTTATTATAAATCTTTTTTTTAAAAATCTCAATAAGAATTGTCCTGCCCAATAGTAACAAGTCGTTCGCCAGAATTCGTGAGGACTTTACCGTAATGTGAATTTAAGTGGCAGTAATAGCAGCTTATACGAGTTTTATTTCCCTTACATATGTAATTATTTACACACTGTTGCCGGAATTGAAAGCGGAGCAAACATTAATAACACCATAACATGCTATGTATGTCATAAGTGGCGACTAGGTGGATTAGACGTTGCGATTAACTGTTCCTAGATGGAGAAAGTGATAGAAAATGGCGTATTGTATCATACGAAACTTGCAGATATTGTAATTAAGATGTAAACCACAATGAAGACTACGTTCTGTAAACCACCGGGAGTTCGATAACAAATTCAAAAGAAGAAGCTTTGAGAAGAAGAAGTTCCCACGAGCAATTAAAGAAGGATTTGTATAGTAATTCTGTATATGATTAATATTTGTGAGAGACCCGAGATTACTATTGTATAGAGGCATCCACAAGTCTAAACTTTGATCTTATTAGAACAATACAATTACAGCGTATCCAGTACTGTATATTTCTTGTCAAATTTCGTTGAGTTGTTAACTGCCAATAGATTTGTATAATCAAAATTTTATCTGCCAATAGATTGATGTTATCAATATGCTATCTTCCAATAGATTGATGTTATTAATGTGTTATCTGCCAATAGGTTGATGTTATCGATGTTTTAGCTGTTAATAGTTCTTTACAGACAATTTTTACACTTGACCTCCGAGTTTGACATTCATTCTCCGGGGTGCAAAGGGAACGCATTGCTCTAGGCGGACCCAGGGTTAGCAGATAACCAAGATCCCAAAAATACCTCCACGCGGTGCACCCTGGAAACAGAAATACAGCAGCTCGTGCTGATTCTTGCCAAATCATTTGGGGATCGTGTCCGAGAATGTGGAGATAGCAGATGGAAAGAGATTTGACTGCACAAGAGACAGACAATATCTCCGACACCACCAGCAGCACCACATATAGCGACACTGTCGACATACAGTGAAGCTAGTCAGTCCAGTCCGAACATTCGAGGGGCGGCCAATGTAAAATGCACGTAAAGGTAGATGCAAGGCGAGAGACAAATATATTTCATACCGAGTACAATGAAAGGGCAGAACAGCGCTAGAGGGCAGCGCGAACTGCAAATAGAAAGTGAAAAGTCCCTAGGAAAGGGGAACTACAAGCTCCGTCAGCTCGAGTCGAGCTTCTAGTTACCTGTGTTCCTTACACCCAGACCCATTCATTGGCGTTTGGTAAAGCAAGAAGACCTAATCCAACTCTAATATCGAGCCTTCCTAAACCGGAAATATGCTCGCGAAGAGAAATGGTTCCGTATTCGATGCGCTCATGCACAAAAGGGACAACGATTTAGCCCTGGCCCAACTCTACTGTCAGGTTTTCCTATACCGGAAATACACTTGAAGAGAGAAAGGGTTCAGTACCTGATGGGCCCACTCGCTATTGGGACAAGGACGCTCAGCTCGAGAACGCCTTGCTCTCAAACGCGTAGTGTAAGACTCAAACATGGACAAGGGGTACACGATGTCGGTGAATGACACCTCGGCTAAGAGGGCGAAAGAGCCAGTGTCCAACTCCTCTGTTGAGTTCTTCCCCTTAAGGAACCAGGCTCACGGATGAGAAACGGTTCAGTACCCAATGGGCACAGGCACAGCACGTCCAATTACACGAGGCAAGTTCATAGACAGTGGAACACCTCGCTCGAGTCAGACGAGAGCAAAAATCGTCTGGGCGAAGAGTCGCCACTACGCGTGCCTGGAGACAGATATAGAGGCTGTCACAGGCTAAGGGTAGCCCACCCGAATTGTCAAGGCATGCCGAAATCGGATGTGCTAGGCCTACAAGGCGCATAACGGTGGCACAACGTAACCACGCTCCCGGCGGAAACCGCACGGATATCCGTGATGGTTACAATGGAGCGAACGCAAAACAAACAAACAAACAAACAAACATTCTAAGGTTGTCTATTAAAGGCAAGGTTGTGTTCAGAGTCATTCTCAGGTTGTCTCAATGGCAAGGGGGGACCGTTCATTCGGACGGTTTAGCAATGGCAGTCTACTTAGTATTTATGTTACTTAGAAATCACTACAGCCCCCCCAAAAAAGATGGGCTGGTAGCTGTGTCTTGATTCTGATTAAGATTTACCAATCTTCCTGGCGTAGTGGTTAAGCTTTTCGCCTTGTGCTGAAGAGGTCACGGGTTCGAACCCGGCTCGTGTCGTCTTGTTTATAAGGTGGATGTTTTTTCGGAGATCCCTGTGGATTATCACTTGAAGCTACGGAGTTACGTGCTATAAGTGGTACTCTCGGCAGGCGGCGTGCCGCTTCGTTGGGAGTGACGGAGTACATATGGGAAACCGAGTACAGTGAAGTCAATCTTCTACGGCTTTAAAACCCATTATTTAAAACGTATTTCCAAAGTGGCAACTGTAGGATGTTGAAGTCATTATTAGTATTGATGAAGTTGATACATATAGTTCTAGAGACCGACTTGAGTATTAATGAATAATGGTGGACTTGATACTAGAAGCATATCTATATGCATGGTGCACTCCTAAAAAAATAAAAAGGCACAACATTGTGTGAAAAAAAATGAGAATTGCAGAAGTTCAACAACGGAGACTGGCTAGAAAGTTAAGGGCAGATCAAACACAATAAAAAATTATCACCATTTTCATATTGTCCAATACCTCTTGGGACCAACGAAGAATTTTTTGGCCCTTGTGAACTCATAAATAAGGACATTACTAACTGAATTTCAGTAAATGGATTGTCCGTGTGGAAGGGGGTCCTGGACTTCTAGTTCAGGGTGCAAAGAATAGGTTCACTGTCTTCTTTCCAGCCTTATCGTAGGAAACGACTAAGGAAAGTTGGGAGACAAGCTGACAAACTGTCACCTGTGAAAAAAAGTATTGAGTGTCACATCTTGTCTAAAATATTTCTTACTTTTGTTTTCTATTAAATAATCCCTATGGATGGCGGATAAGATGTAGAAATTGTCACTTTGTCCATTTGTGGCAGAGTCCTAGATGGTGGGAGTGCTAGATGGTAGGGAGTGCCAGATGGTGGGAAGTACCAGATGGTGGGGAGTGCTAGATGTGACATCACTGCAGATGAGTTAAAAAACATTTGACATAAAAATGTGATACAAAATTGGAGTGATAGTTTTCCTAGAAGTGTATGATATGCTCCTGACAGGACGTGGTAATCCTGTGATACTGACGCTCTGGAATGCCTCCGATATGGCACTTATTATGCATCCATAAACCTCCCTTAAGCAACAATGCCTTTAAGCAACCTTACATGCATCCGGGGATCACTACAGTTACACTACTGAAAAGAACCAGTGCTTTTGTCTGAAAGACGATTTCCTGTCAAGAGCTACCTGCTCACAGCTAAAGGAATTATTTCATCATCATCATGTGTCAAGAGCTACCTGCTCACAGCTAAAGGAATTATTTCATCATCATCATGTGTCAAGAGCTACCTGCTCACAGCTAAATTATTTCATCATCATCATGTGTCAAGAGCTACCTGCTCACAGCTAAAGAAATTATGTCATCATCATCATGTGTCAAGAGCTACTTACTCACAGCTAAAGGAACTATTTTATCAGCATCACCATTAAGTGAATGTTACAAATGGCCATCACATGTGATGGACGAACAACAGCTATAGTGCACTATAATAACATGTATTATGTAGTTAATAGCGTACTAAAGATTATGGAATTATAGGAAAGATGAATATGTTCCGAAATTTGGGACAATAAGATAGAGCTCTGGGTGGAAATCCCAGAGGACGATAGGAGATGGTCATAAACGTATAATTGAAACGAAATAAGCAGATGGTAATGGGCGGAGCTATAGATTCATCTTTGTCATTAGTGATTCTTCTCGTTTCATAAACTATCAAACAAACCACAGAACACGCACTATATGCCACGCCCTCTTTCTCCATGTTTGTTGGTGGGTTGGGAATATATTTTAGATTACCTCCCTTAGCTGGTCGTGTCAAGTGAGTTCAACGTCGTGCGGAGACGGTGCTGGACGGGTTCAGATCTGATTAATTTTCTGTCGATTTGAATGAGTGCTCATCCCCAGTGTGGGTTGTGGCGACGGATAAATTTAGGAGCCCAGTAACCGTACGCAACAACATTGCCGCATCTCGGCGGGGACACAGTTATGTTCTAGAACCGCAGTGCCAAAATACATTTAATGTTGAGGACACTTAGTGCAAATTGTAAGCTATAGCTGTAGCAGTATAACAGAAACTCAGACCAAATTTTCCAGTCTCTTCTGGTACTCCAAGACCCCGGAGTGGACTAAACTATACGTCAATCAGCCCGGGGTAAAATAGTCAAAAGGTACTGTGTGAACCTCGCTCCGTTCTAGTCTGGCGGTGCATACTCAAACACAGTGTCCGAGTCGGACGGTGCTGTTGAATGATATACTAAGGTTAAAATAATCATTCTCGCCGTTTACTCATCTTTCAAACCAGTATGCTGTTGCAATACACCGAGACGAAACAAGTAATTTATTCCGTACTATTTTTTATGAGTGCTTGCACTCTGTCGTTCTAGTACTTGACATAGAGTTCCCGTTTTAAATTTCGTTCCCGCACTTGACTTGGTAGTCTAATTGAAAGGTTATGCAAGCAGTATACCCGGTGACGGGTTGAGAAGTAATCCTTTGACAAATACATCCGTGCTCATATACATCAACTGCGGATGAGTTTGACCTTAGAACGCATCTGCACTTATGTCATCTGGCACTTACGATATAAACCTTTCATCCTACTGGATATATGAAGTTATGAAGATATACGTATATATATATATATATATACGTATGTGTGTGTGTGTAAATATAACTATGACAACAGCTTATTCGGTTCGTAACACAACTTAATCACACAACCAGGGTCTAATAATTACTTTTTATTTTGCACTGTATTGCTGTTTCAGATTTTACACCAACATTATTTAACAATAAACTGTTTCATCTTTTGTCGTATTTCTGCATCATATAATGATAATGCTGATGGTGATGATGTTGTTGGTGGTAGTAATGATGACGATGGTGATGATGTTGTTGGTGGTAGTAATGATGACGATGGTGATGATGTTATTGGTGGTAGTAATGATGACGATGGTGATGATGTTGTTGGTGGTAGTAATGATGACGATGGTGATGATGTTGTTGGTGGTAGTAATGATGACGATGGTGATGATGACGATGATGCTGACGATGATGGTGATTACTATGGTGATGACGATGATGCCGACGATGATGGTGATGATGACGACCACGATGGTGATGATAACGATGATGATAGAACAACCAATACGCACTAGGTTGCTCTCTTGTTCCTTGTGTCATGCGTTGAGTTGTATTTTCAGCTCCAGTATTTTGTTTCTCTTGCTGTTGTTTAAAAAAAATAAGAATTTGGTACTCTAGAGTTTTGGCAAGGTATGTCATAGATGGTGCAAGCTGAAAGAACTATAGAAGAGATAACGTCATTTTTCAACATTACCAACAAGAGAAGGCAGAATTGCGTCCAATCGATGGAACCATGTCATGCATTCACAAAGTAATTATCACTCTTGGAAGAGAATGTAGTGGTTGAAGATTGAGGACATGGAAAATCAAACCTGCATATCGATCAGTTGATTATTGATAGCTCTTGACGTGATGATATCATTGTCTTCACCGATGGATCTGTGCATCACGGTAAGACGTCTGGTATGGTAAGACGTCTGGTATGGTAAGACGTCTAGTATGGTAAGACGTCTGGTACGATAAGACGTCTGGCATGGGTTTCACAGCCAGCTATCGGGGTAGAGGCGTTGTCGAGAACGGAACAGCTAGTAGAGACCGTCATTGCTGCCTTCAAATAGAACAACTAGTCGAGATTGTCACTGCTGCCTTTAAATGGAACAATTAGTCGATGATATCACTGCTACTTTCAAATGGAACAATTAGTCGAGGCTGTCACTGCTGCCTTCAAATGGAACATTTAGTCGAGGCTGTCACTGCTGCCTTCAAATGGAACAATTAGTCGAGGTTATCACTGCTAGTTGATGGGGTCTTTGTTACCTCTAATATTTTATGGTAGTGTGTCCTGATATAACCTAATTGGACTGTGTCCGCTGGTTGAAAGGGATACGCCTCTCCAAAAGAGAGGCAAACTCATTAACTACCTAGGTTATCACTGCTGCCTTCAAATGGAACAATTAGTCCAGGCTGTCACTGCTGCCTTCAAATGGAACAATTAATCGAGTATATCTTCTTCTTCTTCTGCGTTCAATCTCAAACTCCTACTGGATTTCTCTTGTAACAGGACAATGATCCTACAAGATTTCTAGTTGAATGTAGTCCAGAGAATGGAAATGCGTTGTGTTGCCGTTTTATTTGCGCCAATGGCCGCCCCATACATCCGTCTTCGGCGGTAATTGAGGATATCTCTGCTGTATTTAAATGGAACAATTAATTCAAGTGGATCTCCGTAATTTCAATTACAAAATTAGTTGTTGAGTCAGACTCCCAGTTCATGCTGTGAAAGATCCAAAATGGCTGATATGAGAGGGGAGAATCTACAGATACATTCAACCTCTAGGGCATTACACGAATTTACTCCCCAGGACACGCTGGAGTACGCGGTAGTGAGAGAGTGGACAGACTTGCACCCCAGACACAGATATACGGGGCGTTAACTAGGTATAGGAGGATGCGCTGAAACTGTTTCATGAGCGTCTGCTAGATTCAGATATCGCGATTGATCAAACATAAAGGCTGATATTTGAAGAACTCAGTATTAAATGTGCTAGTAGATGAACGTGACGTCTGTGACAAGAATGTTTAACCAGCAGGCACATGAACAATCAGCATTCCGACTCTTCGTCATCTGTTAGGGGAAACTGAGCACTAGCACGCTTGTTCAGAGAGCAATGATATTGGTAAATACTCTCAAACCAATAGCATTCAAGAGATTTTGCAGGTCCATGATGACTGTTTTACTCAATTTCGCTGTAGAATACATTCAAAAGACTTCTACCTCAAGGAGGACTACACCGTGATTTTCTTGACATGTTGTAGACTACACATTAAAGGATTGATGACATTCTGGCAGTTGAAATCTCTAGACATGTTGTAGACTACATTAAAGGATTGATGACATTCTGGCAGTTGAAATCTCTAGACATGTTGTAGACTACATTAAAGGATTGATGACATTCTGGCAGTTGAAATCTCTAGACATGTTGTAGACTACATTAAAGAATTGTGGACATCTTTGCAGTTGAAAACTCTGCAATGTTGTAGATTACACATAAAAGGATTGATGTTGTCCTGGCAGTTATTCCAGTTTTTTGCCGGGACCCGACAGTAGAGCTACACATAGCAACTCTGTTTACTTTCCATACATGTTGTTAGAGGTAGTTAAGGAAGTTATGGATTGTAGTTGACACTCCCATCCCATATAGGGTCAGAGTGACCCAGAGACCACACCGAAGTCTGATGTGTCAGGTTAAAAGATGCAGATATCACAACAATGCTGCAAAGGTTTCCGTTCTTCAGACTACGTCCAGCTAATTTGAAGGAGTTTGAGAACGAACGCAGACAGAAGAATCCTGGCAGTTCAGGCTTAGTTTCTCAGCATAAGAGAGCATGTGATGTAATAGCTTACCTCATCCAACCACTTTAGTCTCCGTTTACCTCATGCATGACACGTAACAGTGCTATTGCACTTTGTTGCCGCTTCGTTCCTGTGTTAACAAATGGTGGAATACGAAATAATTTCATCATAATTAGTGCAGGATTCACGTACAAGCTACACAAGCTATAGCTTTGGGCTCCCACTTTCTTGCCCCCCCCCCCCCAAAAAAAAAGTGCCCGAGGGAGCAATTGTCATATATATTTCATATAAAGAACGTGTAAAAGGCCCCCATATTTCAAATAGATTATGGCCTTATCAAGTCTAAATTTGGCCCTGATCAAAATAAAAATACCACGAATTCATGAACTCAACTTCTATTCTGTTTCCCAGTTGACTTCTTGTAAACATAAAAAAGTACAGTCAAAGGAAAACTTTATATACAGACATGCTATCAAATTGCCTCTATCAAGACTCCAAAGAAGACGTTTAACCCTCTATTACATGGAGCAGTTTGTCTCCCCCCCCCCACCCAAACAAACCGATTGTACTCTTAAATCGTGTTCATTTTTATGCTCACAATTTTAAAAGTTGTCTCCCTGTAAAGTCTAATGTATGTTGATTAATCCATGAATCTTTCAAGATGATGCTTCCTTTTGTAGTATTCTTCTTCTGCGTTCGTTCTCAAACATATGCAGATTGCAGGATGTAGTCCAGAGAACAGAATTAGTTATGCTATGGCTTACAGCGTGGCTACGATATCTTCTTCTATCGACTTGATACATACGACTTCAGAATGACTTCTGGATTAAATTTACCCTCTTTGGCATGAAACAACAACTTCACCCTCAAAAATTTCCATAGTCGCCTCTTATTACTGGCATGGCATGTAACAATGTCACTGTTCTTTGTTCTCCTCTCATACCCCGGAAACATACAGGAGCTTGTTTTGTATAATATTCTGGATGTATAAAAAAATAGATTTTGCCAAAATTTGTGTACACCTTTTGTTTGAAATATTTAGAAAGAAAATATATTTTTACGTATTTAGTTTTCACTTTAGTTAGTTTCGTAAAAAGAAATATTCAGCATCGATACCACTTTAGTTTACTTATAGTGAAATGGGTACCAGCCCGCAGAAACATTAAAATAAAACGTAAAAAAAACCACATATAAATACGAGAAGCAAATAAACTTCAAATGCTCAGTAAACATATTTTTATCATGGACAATTTTAATAATATAATAAGGGTTAGGGAAACAAAAAACACTACCAATTACCATTATTTTTTTTCTTATCTTAATTTGTCTAATATAAGATGAGAATACCAGTTATTGTGATTTAAAAACAGTTGCGAACTATTAGTTACAATAATCCACCGAAGACGGATGTGTCGGGCCATTGGCGCAAAGAAAACGGCGACACAACGCATTTCCATTTTCTGGACTACATCCTGCTGGAAATCTAGTAGGACAATGGTCCTGCTACAAGAGAGATCCAACGGGAGTTTGAGAATGAACGCTGAAGAAGAAGAAGTTACAGTAACAGAACTAACGAGGTGTCAAGTTGCGCGTGTCGACCAACCAGTCTTCTTTATTATGTGTATTACAAAAATGATGCCATCTGACAAATTGTTACTGTTCTTTGTAGTGAGTTGTTTGTGTTTCGTTGTTTCTACTTTTCTGTGATCTTATTTCGAAGAACAAGAATTGTTGTCAACATTTTATCTACGTAATTTTTTTTTTTGCATTATCTTTTTTTATTCGTTTGATACTAATGTTTTTATTTGCGGAGTTATCTAGCAGAGATGTCTGTCAGTGTCATCTAGCTGAGATGTATGTCAGTGTCATCTAGCTGAGATGTATGTCAGTGTCATCTAGCTAAGATGTCTAGCAGAGTTGTCTAGCTGAGATGTCTAGCTGAGTTATCTAGCTAAGATGTCTAGCTGAGTTGTCTAGCACAATTACTCTGAAACTTGTGTATTCCTGTTGCCCCTTCTAAGACAGTGTTTAGTCGTGTGTACCTGGGACCTAAAATTTAGGTGATTGACTTCCATCACAGATCACTATGGTAAGTGGCTGACTTCCATCACAGACCACCATGGTAAGTGGCTGACTTCCATCACAGACCACCATGGTAAGTGGCTGACTTCCATCACAGATCATCAATATAGGTGGTTTACTGCTATCACAAGTCACCAAGGTAGGTGGTAGACTTCCATCTCAGGTCGCCTTGGTATGGATGACTTCCTTCACAGGTCACTATGGTTTGTAGTTGATTTTCATCGTAGGTCTCCAAGGTAAGTGGCTGACTTCCATCACAGACCACCATGGTTGGTGATTGACTTCTATCACAGGTCAACAAGGATAGACACAAGAATATGCTACGATATTTCGACTCCGTCAAGGTAACAGTTGGGTGAACACAATCACTTCCATTTACAAAACTACAAGTTGTAAGTTATTGAGCTACATTCTAAAAGCGTGTCCCACTGGGTTATATCGTTCAGAAGATATTTTTTCTCTGCAATATAGATATCAACCCAGCAAATATATGAGTGGAGCACGAAGTTTAAAAACGGCGTGTGTTATGTGCACGGCTGTGAAAGTCTTCGGTGTGTAGACTGTTGGTTTTTCTTAAAATATAGCAATCGCCCATCTTCGGTGTTTGAAGTGTTGGTTGTACCTGAAATATAACATTCGGCCATCTTCAGTGTGTGGAGTGTTGATTTTTCTTAAAATATAACATTTGCCCATCTTCGGTGTGTGGAATGTTGATTTTTCCAAAAATATAACATTCGGCCATCTTCAGTGTATGGAGTGTTGGTTTTACCTAAAATATAACATTCGGCCATCTTCGGTGCAAATTGTTATCACATGAAGCACACACACAAAAAGCAAGCAAATAAACAAGCACATAAATCAGTTGCATCCTACATCATATATGGCAATTTGCAATGTTTTCTCATCATTATTCTGCTCTTCTTTCGGGGTTCAGTAGCACAGAA
Source organism: Meghimatium bilineatum (assembly GCA_034231615.1). NCBI lineage: Eukaryota > Metazoa > Mollusca > Gastropoda > Stylommatophora > Philomycidae > Meghimatium > Meghimatium bilineatum. Next base: position 41,689,725 of record CM067308.1, read on the forward strand.
TTAACAAAAAAAATGTTTTTGATTAATATTTTATGTTCAAAACATGATTGTAAAAACAGAAGTTTTACAGTTCATTGTCATATCTTCATTTATCTTATAAACTTTGTCAACATTTCAAGTCGTAAACTACATGTTAGCAAGCAGATGAAAAAAAACTTTGTCAACATTTCAAGTCGTAAACTACATGTTAGCAAGCAGATGCAAAAAAACTTTGTCAACATTTCAAGTCGTAAACTACATGTTAGCAAGCAGATGCAAAAAAAATAAAAAATTAATAAATAAAAATGTAGACATCCGTATACAAATAATTATAAGTATAATTTACTATGGACAGAGACATAAAATAACATCTTCTTTTCATTCGTTCGTTCTCAAATCTATTAATCCGAAGACGAATGTGTCGCGCCATTGGCGCAAATAAAACAGCAACACAACGCATTCCATTCTCTGGATTACATCCTGCTGGAAATCTGGTAGCGACATTGATCCTGCTACAAGAGAGATACAGCGGGAGTTTGAGAATGTCCTGCTACAAGAGAGATACAGCGGGAGTTTGAGAATGTCCTGCTACAAGAGAGATACAGCGGGAGTTTGAGAATGTCCTGCTACAAGAGAGATACAGCGGGAGTTTGAGAAAGTCCTGCTACAAGAGAGATCTAGCGGGAGTTTAAGAATGTCATGCTACAAGAGAGATCCAGCGGGAGTTTGAGAATGTCCTTCTACAAGAGAGATCTAGCGGGAGTTTGAAAATGTCCTGCTACAAGAGAGATCTAGCGGGAGTTTGAGAATGTCCTGCTACAAGAGAGATCCAGCGGGAGTTTGAGAATGTCCTGCTACAAGAGAGATCTAGCGGGAGTTTCAGAATGTCCTGCTACAAGAGAGATCTAGCGGGAGTTTAAGAATGTCCTGCTACAAGAGTGATCCAGCGGGAGTTTAAGAATGTCCTGCTACAAGAGAGATCCAGCGGGAGTTTAAGAATCAGCACTGAAGAAGAGATGTATTCAGATGAGTTTACTGTATTCCGGAGAAGGTATTGCTTTGTGCCATGGTTTACAGCAAAGCTGCAATATCTACGCATGCAGGTTTGACATGAGATGACATGAGATGACATGAGATGACATGAGATGACATGAGATGCTTTGCAGAACAACCATCAAAGATGTTATGAC